>DF237552.1:13935-52976 GCA_000708835.1 Klebsormidium nitens
GGCACCTACCTATTAGGCTCTGGCTGGCAGGGTCCTGGCAGAGCCGGCTGCAGGGCCGGCCCACAGCCGGCAGGGTGCCTTCGGCACCGGCCGGGTTGGCAAATCTACCGGCCAGGTCCGCCCCAGCGTGCCGGCTGTGGGAAACCCTGGTCGCCGTGACGCGAACCGCCGGTATCACTGACAATATTCGATACGCGGCATTATAGTATTGTCGCAAACCGATTCGAAATCGACTCGGCCGGTACCCACCCTAGGTAGCTTGTGTAGCTTACGTAGTGCAGTCGGACGCGTCATATGCATGCAAATGGCATATAAAAGCTTAGTAGAGCCGCCTATATTGCGCGAGAGAGCGCTTTTACATGATTCATGATCGGAACGTATACATACAGTTATAACAGCTGTCTATTGTGTATTTGTAATCAAGCCAACTTTAAGGAAGATATAATGTATGAGTATCATATTCTTGCCCGACTGTAACTTAAGTCCTTTCTAGAGCTAAATATTATCATGTTGTGTAGCACTAGCTCCACCTATCGACACTAGCCCGTCTAGAGCTCTATAGCGCTTGGAGAATCATGGCTAGCTACCAAGCATATATACACGCCTCCATCCATGACGTAGAGAAGTTCAACAATAATGGCATGCAAGATTCGTAAGGAAACTGAGAATTACATAGATTGTCCACTTTTGAGTCATGTCTGGACGGTTGGCCTGGAAGAGTTCGGTTCTTACGATTGTGCTGAGAACTTTGTGAGCACAGTTCTCATACATGTGCACTTCATGTGCACACCTCTGACGAAACCGCGTCTGTGTCATGAGGGCACATTGGCATTGAACCAGGTCCAGCCAATGATTACCGTCTTTTCCCCGCTTCGAGTTTGGCACGAGTTGATGGGAGGAGCCCAATGGCTTTTGAGGCAAAGTTCCAAGGATTCCTGCCCTTAAAAAGAAAGCCTGAACGTTGCTTATGAGTGGCTTCAATCAGAAGTTCAGTTGCCCTACGGGTGAGGGGGCGAATCAGGGGCACTTCCGGTGCACGTATTGTGCCCCGTGCTCTTCGTACCTGCGACTCCGAACGCGGACGTCCTCAATTCTCTGCTTTGTCAAAACGAACACAGGCAAGACTCGACGAGGTGCGAAACATGCAGAGGAGGAGGGGCTCATCGCAGCGAAGCATGTCAGCAAAGAGGAGCCGTGGACAGCGTGACAGCATGCCAGGCGCAGAGGCCTCACTCGCTCTTGGAGAGCCACATTTGTTGGAAGGTCCCCAGGGACGCCAGGATGGAGCCCCCGATCCACACACTGCAACACCAAACATGCGCGCGTCAGAGAAACCGCCTGTCGCTGGCAGCTTATAAGACCCCCCATCCAAGCAGTCGTGGCCGGAAGTCATCGCCGCCCCTGACGTCGCTCAGGGGGGGCCCGGGGCGGGCATGGGGCAGCGGCAGGTGAGGCGCAGGGTACACGCAGTGCAGGGCGCGTACCTGAAGCGCTTCTCCACGTTGATGCTGCTGGCGGTGACTTTGACCTTGGCCGTCTGAGGGGCGATCTGCGCAGCAGGCAGCACAGGCCGGCGTCACTGCGGCGCAGTAGCGGTGCAGACGGCATTCACGGCGTCGCAACAAGCCACCAGCAAGCCCAGCTGCTCCCCATCCCCACTGGCGACCAGGAGGCCCGCGCAGGGCGGGCGGGCAGCTCGGCGGCGCTCACCTCCTGCACCTCTCTCTCCAGGCGCTCCTTGAACGAGCTGAACAGCGTGGAGCCTCCCGCCAGCTGCACACGGTCATAGCGCCGCCGGTCAGCACTGGGCCCGGCCGGGCAAGGCGGCCACTGCTGCAGTTCGCGGCCCCCGGACCATGGGAGGGGCGCGGCAGGAGGTGCGCGGCGGCGCTCACCAGGATGGTGTTGAAGAGCTCGCGCCGGATGTCGACGTCGCACTTGTTGACGCTGTCCAGCACCAGGCTCGCCACGCCCGCCAGCGGCCCCGCGCCGTCCAGGCCCAGCTCCGCGCCGGCCGGCACGCCCGGGAGGATGCCCGCCGGGTTGAACAGCAGCTCCGGCACCTTGAAGCGGTCGCTGCCCACCTCGATCACGCTGCACGCACAGGGGGGCCNCAACGCACCGCTCAGGTGGGAGCAAGCGGGAGGCGAGAGCAGAGGAGCACGCGGCCGCTACAGGGGAGGTCGCGCAGGGCAGAGCCGCAGAGAGTACCACAAACACGGCATCCCGGTGTCACTCAGAGAGGGGCCGGGCGATGGGGGCCCGGCGAGGCTCACTTCCCGTCAGGGAGCTCGTAGCTGCTGCCCGGCACGTTGGCGTACGCCGCCTCTGCACAGCAGGGCACTGCATCAGCCACGGCAGTTTGCACGCGGAGCAGCACGGCCACAGCCAAGCAGACTGCCAGCCATGCGAGGCGGGGCGCGGCGCGCTGGTGCAGCAAGCACGACAGGACAGCACACGGATGGCACTGCGGCCGTGCTTGTCCCCGCCGTCCGGTCGGCCTGGCCGCTGCTGCGCGCTGCCCGCATTGAGGAGTGCGGAAGGGGCCTTACCGTCAAATGCGGCGTCGGCGACTCGGCAGACGGCCTCCTTGACGTCGGCTGTGATGGCCTGCTGCGAGAACGCTGCGTAGCTGGCCGTCGTCCCGGGGGCAGGCACCGCCACCGCCTGCACGCACGCACACCCGCGCGCCGCTCAGCCGCACGGCCGGCAGCACCACAACGCACAGGACACTCTCGAGCACGGAGCGCAGACGCGTCTTTGCGACCGGCAAACTGGAGGGAGGCCCGGCGGCGGGCCGGAAAAGGCCGTCTTACCTCAAACTCCCCGGGCCGCACTTCCTGTCGCTTGAACGAGTAACGAGGCCGGACCTGCACACCCGGCACATGCAGCAGGGCCCAGTGTGAGCGGCAAAGCGAGGAGCAGCACGGCAGGCGCAGCGGCAGGCCAGACTGTGGCGTGGCCGAGCAAGCAGGGCCATCGCAGAAGAGGCCCGCGAAGGCGACAGAGGAGTCCCGGGCCTGCACGGGGGCGGGCTGACCTGCACGCCTTGGTGCTGCAGCAGCAGCTGGAGGGCGCGCGTCAGCAGGTCGCCGCCCAGGGGCGACCGCAGCACCGACTGCATGCGCAGCAAAGGTGGGTCAGGCGGGCAAGCGGGCGAGCAGACGAGCCAGCGACGGGCAGCGGCACACGGAGTCGAGCGGGCAGGCAATCGCTGCCAGGGGAGGTGGGCGCAAGTGTCGGCCCGCGTTCGGCCTGGTGTGCTGCTGCGGTGCGCTGACCTTGTGCAGGACGAGGCCGTCGTGCACGGCGGCCACGGTGGTGCCGGAGCCGCCGCTGTCCACCACCAGCGACGTGGGCCGCCCCGACGCAAACGACGTCAGCACCTGCACGCAGCGGCCAGCAAGCAGTCACGGCCGCTCGGAGGAGCAGCGCATGCGACACAGCATACATGCAGCAGCGGAGGGGGTGGACAGCGTGCGAGTAGCCAGACGGGCGGCCCGACAGACAGGCACGCAGCAGCGCCCAGGTCGGGGTGCTGGGCAGAGGGGGGGCAGCTCACCGCGTTCTTAGCCAGGAAGAGGGCAGGCGCTCCGTACTTCTCGAACATGAGCTCCACCGTCCTGCAGCGCCACGCAAGAGCGTCAACAGCAGGGCAGCGCAAGAGAGCCAGGGCGGCCCCGCACGCACAGCCGAGAACGAGGTGGCGCGCGCGGCAGACGGCCCCAGCCACGGGGAGGAGCGATGCTGCACGGCAAGCTCATGGCGACGCCCCAGCGTCGTTGATTGTTTGGGACGACCCCGGAACGCGGGGGGGTCGGCCCGCGTGCCTTGGAGCGCCTCACTTTTCGCGGACGGCGGGGGTGTTGTGCGACGGCTCGGCCAGCAGCATGGGGTGCTCCCGGGGGTCCACCTGCAGCCGCTCCCTGCACACACGCAGCAGGCACAGGCAGGGAGGCGCGTCAGAGCGCACCAGGACGAGCACAGCAGGATATGGGGCCGCCGAGCGATGGTGCTAGGCAGTCAAAAATATCTTGGGGTGTGCCATCTGCATCATGGCCCTGCCCCGAAACATCTTCCACTGCCTGGAACTGGGAGGGTGGACGTTAAGCAAAGCGGAATTGGATCGACGTTTGGGAAAAGAGCAACCGAAGAGGTCATGTGACAGAATGAAGGATGGAAAAGCTGAGGTCAAGAGCACATGGTGATTTGCAACGAACACGCAAGTTGAAGACAGGAGAGAGGTATGTCCTTTACTACGACCAGTATCAGCTTGCCGCTGTCAAGAACAGGTCAATCGAGCCGATCCCGTGCTGGCCAGTGGCAGTAAGCCGGGCACAGCTCGCCGGTCGAAGTCTTGGGGCGGGGTATAGCATGGCCGGCAAGGACGGTATCAGATGCCAAGGTGCCGACTACACGAAGTTCCAGAGGAGTCATCGGTGCTTTGACAAGTGACTTCTCAAGGCACAGGACCTTAGGATGACCGTTTGGATATACAGGACTTCGATTGAGACGCTGTCTGTGGCTGGGGGTGCGTGCTGTGGCCGCTGTACCTGAGCGCGTGGTCCCAGAGCGCCTCCAGGACGTCCCAGTCCGCCACCAGGCCCGCCTCCATGCAGGGCACCACCTGCGCCACGCCAGGCCACCCACGCTCAGCCCCGCGCAGCCTTAGCCACAGCGCAGCCGCTGCTGCGCCGGCGCTGCCAGCATGGGCGCCCACCACCGGACCCCTGACACCGCCTCCGCAGCGCTGTGTGCCCCGCGCCTGTCTGCCCCTCTCATGCCAATTACATCCGATCCCACATCGTGCATCACAAACCCGGCACTTGACCGACCGCTCTCTTTGCACAGATTTTAGCAGGGGGCTTTCCAAGAAAGTCGTCTTCCACGAATCCTTCGGAATTTACACGCAGGAAAATGGAAATTGTGCGTTACTAATATTCAAACACAAAAATAGTGGGGACTGGAGAGTGCTATCACATTCCGCCCTCTTCGTAAGTAAGGAGGACAGCATCGCCAAACCTCACAATGTGCGATTGCTTGGTGATCACGTGGCAGTGCAAGATGTGGGACCGTCAATCAATTGGCATGAGCCTGGCTATGCGGCTCACCTCCATGTGGTCCCGCCTGTAGCCCAGCCCCGCTATTCCGGTGTACAGCTTGCGCGGCGGGGGGTGCGAGCCGTCTGCTGCTGAGGGTGCAGAGCCCCCATCGTTGGCGGGCCCCGCGGGCACCGCCCCCACCACCTGGTCACGCAGCGCAGCACCGTCAGGGGGCAAGGGCGAGAGGGGGGGGAGGGGCTACCAGGGGGGGGGACAGCCAGCTGAAGCCGGAACCACAACAGAGGGGAAGAAGCAGCGGAGCAGCCCTGCCATGTGAAAGCAAGGTAGAAGGAGCCAGGGCGGGCGGCCCCGCATCCTCACCGAGGGGAAGACGGCCTTGGGGGCATCCTCCCCTGCGTAGCCCGCCTTGCACGTGTGGGAGCCCACATCGACCACGATGGCCGACACCTCATCTGCATACAGCCAAGCAGCAGGGCAGGGCACCTCAGCAAGAGAGCACACAAGGGGGCAGGGGCAGGCCAGCACAGCAATAGGCGCAGAGGCAGCAGACCAGCCCCTACTCCACCGCCATCACTAGTCCACAGGAGGATCTCCTACTGTGACTAGGCGCCACATGCAGTGCCCTGCTGGCAGAGGGGAGGAGCGGGCAGGCGCACCTCCGCCGTACATGCTGGCAGCAGGGGCGCCCTCCCCAGGAACACAACGTGGGGCCAAGAGCAGGCACCGCGCCTGCAAAAGCCACCAGGATATGAAGCGGAAGACCCAACCATATACCCGAGGAAGCAGTGGTGGTGCACCGGGCGCAGAGCGGCCCCCCGGCATGCGGTTGGGCTTTGACAAATCGCGGATGCAGTGGGCATACCACTGGCCCCACAATGGGCTGTGTCCAGGCTCGGTTGTGTGCATAGCCAGCAAGGTTCGCGAATAGAGCACCCCTCTCGCATCAAATGGGGCCGCCATGGGGGGCACCATGAGCTGGCTTACCGGCAGTGGAGGCCGCCGCAAGTGCTCCTAGACTAGAGGCGAGATGTGGCTGCCAGCAGTGGCCCTGGTTCTGGGGAACGGGCCTGCAGGGTGCGGGAGACAGTGGAAGAATTGGCGGGGGGTTCCTGGACAATGACACAAGCCACGAATGTCTGGTGGTGCGCACCACGGGCACAACCATTACTGGCGACTTGATGAGTATCGACAAGGAGATATGCAGGAGCGCCTGAGCGAAACGTGCAGCAACATGGGCCACATAGGCCTGGTGTATGGTCCCCAGGACACCCTGGGGCACAGCAATGCTGGCTGGCCAGCGGTGGCGGGCACGAAAGCACCATGGCTCCAAGAAAAGAATCAAACCAGCCAAATTCCTGCACTGCAAAAGTCCGAATGACCGACCAATCACACGAGGAGGCATAAGGCCACAGCAATGGCCTTGACAGGTATGGATCACAGGACACTGCTAGGTTGGCCCGATCCAAGCAACACAACACCTGCTGAAAGCAGCAGCCTGGACACAGATGGCACCTGCCGCCACCACTATCAGCTGCCACAGGCCAAAACTGTGCCCAGCACGTAACACCACAATTGTTTTTAGAAGGGATACTTCTTTGTTTGCCTCACATGCATTGCATGAACAGGAGAGTCTCGAGGCTACACAACATTTTGGCAAGAGAACGTGAACCTGAGAGCATATATGCGCCCCTACATTACCACGCCCTGGAAAGGCCTTCAGCTGCTGAACCGAGTTTTTATGCAATGGGTACCCCGCCCTTGCAACGCAAAGCGTGCGCAAAGCTGCGAAAGAAAGGGTAGAACTTGCATGGAACTTGGTCCAAGCGTTTGTCCTCAAGGCTTGTCCGAATCAGGGTTTCCCACAGCCGGCAACAGAACCTGGACCTGGCCGGCCGAGAAGGGACCCCGGCCGGTGCCGAAGGCACCCCGCCGGCTGGCTAGCCGGCTGAAAAGCAGGCAAATAGTGAGCTCAGCCGGCCGGTAGAGCCAAATGTCAGCAACCGAGCCGACAGAACCGGGGGGCCGCCGGCAACTGGCCGGCCGGGACGAAACTCCGTGGGAAACCCTGGTCCGGATCAATGCTGGAAGCAAAATTCTCAGAAAATTTGATCGCCGAGTTCAAAAGGACCGGCTACTGCGGGTAGCGTCTCCTTGCCGTCCGGTCTGTTCAAGCGCAGCTTGATATTTGAAGGTCCCTCGCGTACCGGCGCCTGAGTAGCCGCTTTTCCCAACGTCCGCAAGCTGTGCCAGAAAGATACCTACTGCACGACGGAATTTGTCGCTGCCGCCAAGGGATAATGTTGACACTTCGGTCCAAGTCATACCTTGCTGATGACATCAAGTTGAAGAAGAGTTGGCTGTGAACTTCCGCAACACTGCTCTCTACTTTCTGTATTACCTACTAATACTAATAGGCCTTCAAGCTAATACTTTCCAGATACTCATTGCATTGCAGGAAAGGCGTCAAAAGCACAGCAGGCTTTCCTGAATCTCAGTCACAGCCGGCGAACTATGGCGACAATTGGCGCAGTGTTGCGTGAAATCGCTGCAGTAAGCGATCAGAAGATGAAGATTGAGCGCTATAAAAAGGTGCTGGAGTCGGTTCTTGCCCGCAATCACGCAGAAGATGCGAAGGCCTTCGTTGATCACAGTAAGTTCCATGTCTCATGGCGAAGGCGCAGACTTGTCCCAACATGTTGCATCAGCATTGAGCTTGTTGTTTTCTGACCTTGGACAATCGTGGGGTGTGGATGAACCTTGAGGCCGCAGTCGGTCCAATTGCGTGGTGGGTATGGCAGTGTCGGCCTGCCCGGTTGCTCAGCTGCACGCCCCCTGCTGCGTGTCCTTTGCAGTGGTGTCGGACGACGTCCCGCTGGTTGCTTCGCGGCAGCTGCTGCAGCAGTTTGCCACCTCCCTGCCCACGCTGCAGCCGCAGGTGCACAAGGCGGTGGCGCACCACGCCCTCACCAAGATCCAGCCGCGCGTCGTGTCATTCGAAGATCAGGTCAGGCCGCCACCACGTCCAGCAGCAGCCATGATTGTCGTTGGGCGCCCAGCTATGCTGCCTCACAGTCCACGTGTCTGGCCTGGAATGCGTATGTGATCCCCAGCCTCAAGCGTGCCTGGTCCCCGGCAGGTTTCGACCATCCGAGAGGGTGTTGCCTCCATCTATGAGAGAGATGAGGAATGGACGCAAGCGGCTCAAATGCTGAGTGGGATTGACCTGGACACAGGCATGAGGTGAGCAGAGAAGCCCCCAAACTGCTGAACAAGTGACATGAGGCACACGCGATGACTTGGAGCTGTACATGCTTCCTCTTGCTGAGTGAGCCATTGTGCATTCTGTTTTGAGTGTCCTTCCCCCTCTGCGTGGTGCTGACCGTGTGCGACTGCTGCAGGGTGGTGGACGATCGGTACAAGCTGGAGAAGTGCATCCACATCGCCATGCTCTACCTGCAGGTCGGACACGCCTAAGACGCATGCGTGCAACTCATGCCTGCAAGCAACGGCGGTGCGCTGCTGTTAAGACGTCCGCTGCTCTTGTTGTCCAGCCCCCTCTGCGACGTGTGTTTGGTCTCACGCGGAGTGTTTGTCTGTGCCCCAGGATGATGATGCTGTGAATGCAGAGACGTTCATCAAGAAAGCCTCGTTTCTGGTCAACAGCTGTAAAGAGGAGGCGCTCGAACTGCAGTACAAGGTGGGTGCACCTCCCCTGCCTCCGCCCGCGTGCCGCACCTCCTGGCGATCACCCTCGTGACACCGTGCATGTCCCAGCCAGCAGAAGTTGTTTTGAACTAGGCATTCGGGTCCCTTGCCGCTGGCAGTTGCACGGCCTAAGGCCCGCCTGCGAGGAATAAGTGAAGCCCCAGACTTTGGGAAGGAGCAGCTTGCGAGTAATGCTGTGGGGCTGTGGTGTGTGGCAGGTGTGCTACGCGCGCATCCTGGACGCGAAGCGCAAGTTCCAAGAGGCGGCGCTGCGCTACTATGAGCTGTCGCAATGGGAGAAGACGAACACGGTTGCCAAGTGAGGCCACCCGAGTGCGCATCAAATTTGTGCGGTCCCTCACTCCTGGGCCTCCGCCAAAGCTTTGCTCTGCCAGCCTCGCCTGAAGAAGAAGGCATGCGCACTTTCCTGCTGTACAGTCTTACAGCACTGCACGTGGCCACGCCGCCCCCCGCACTGCATCTCCTCTGTCGTGGCCCGCTCCAGGCGTCTGGGTCTGACTGTTCCCCCACTGTCGGTGCAGCCGCGTGGACGAGGGTGACCTGCAGCAGGCGCTGACTGCGGCCGTGACGTGCACCATCCTGGCCGGGGCAGGCCCCCAGCGCTCGCGCATGCTGGCCACCCTCTACAAGGTCACCCCGCTACCCCGCAGCAACGGCGCCCCGCGTCATGGGGCAGCCCTCGTCGTGTGCCCTGGCTGCTGAGCTGCTCAGGCTGCTGCGATCCTCGTGTGATCCTCGTGTGTGTCTCTGCAACCCCTGCTGCCGCCCTGCCCCCAAGCTGTCCGACTGCTTGGCTGAAGCCGTGCTGCGCTGCGCGTGCAGGACGAGCGGTGCGCGGCCCTGCCGGTGTACCCCATCCTGCAGAAGGTGTACCTGGAGCGCATCTTGCGCCAGGCCGAGGTGGCGGCCTTTGCGCAGGACCTCAAGCCCCACCAGGTGCGGCTCCAGGCCCCCACATCCGCGCTGCGCACTGCCGCCCCGCCCCCCTGCTCCGACGCGGCCTGCCTCGCTGGAGCGCGTCTGCGTGCCTGCCTTGACGCATGTGTTGTGCGTGCAGCAAGCGCTGACCGCGGACGGGTCGACGGTGCTGGCGCGCGCGGTGATTGAGCACAACCTGCTGAGTGCGAGCAAGCTGTACACCAACATCACCTTCCTCGAGCTCGGCGCCCTCCTCGGCATTGCCCCCGACAAGGTCAGCCCGCACCCGGCGGCCTGCAAAAACTGTAGCAGGACGCGAGAGCTGGTGCGCTGTGTCCCTCCGCTGCCGTTTGGCCCCGCCGCACTGCAGAGGACCTCTCCTTTTGAGGCTATCTTCCCGCGGACTGTCCTGCAACGCTGACCCGTTCGGTTGACTGCTGGCAGGCCGAGAGGATTGCTGCGCGCATGGTTGCGCAGGACCGCATGAAGGGATCCATCGATCAGGTGCGCCCTCTCCCCGCGCTATGTCCCGGGCGTCTGGCCGCTCCTCGGCCAGGTTGCCGCGGCAAGCTGCCCAGCGCGCCCAATGCCGTCTGAGCATGGATAGCGGCTGGCTGGTAACCCCCTGCCTGGTGCTGGGATTGTTGCTCTCGAAGTTGGCAAGATCCGCCCGCAGTGCTGGGACCGCGCTTGGCTGTGCATTCCCGGGCAGGTCGGCTCACCTGGGCTGTGCGTGGCCGCAGGTCGAGGGCATCATCCAGTTCGAGACGGAGACGGAGGAGATCAAACAGTGGGACCACCAGGTGAGCCTTCAACGTGCTCGGCGGTGGCCGTAGAGGCAATCGGCCAACCGTGTGAATGCACGCGGGGAAATTGGGGTGCTGTACGCTCTCAGATGGTCTGTGGGCCCTCAGCACACTCGAGCAAAGCAACTTCAGCAAGGCGTGTTCGAGGCCTAGTCAAATGCAAAGGGTAGCTCGTATCTCTCGTTTCCATACCCAGCCGTAAATCGCCACGTCCATCTTCTGCAGATCGCAGCGGTGTGCTTTGCGGTCAACGGTATCCTAGACAACATGCAAAAAAAAGGAATGGCAATAGCAGTCTGAGCATTGCAGTTTGACATACGTGATGGGAGAGATCAGCGCCAGGAATTGGTAAACTGTAGAAGAAGAGCATGCGACCAGGAAAATGAGGTAGAGTGTACTTCGAACCTGCAACAGCAACGGCAGAAGGCAAGGTGTATCACAGTAGATCCTGGCAGAAATTCGTGGAGGCTTTTGTCACGTCATGATGGCTTTCATGAATAACACTAACAATATTGATCCACGACATGTTTGCTGGTAATAGCCTCACAATGCATCATCTAAAGGAAAGTTCTTGCAAGTTGAGTCCGATGGCCTTGATCCTTCACGAATGCGCCTCAATCTGGTTACCGTATACTCGTTCATGCCGCCATGAGCCCGGACCTTGTACAATATACAATGATGCAAGTCCAATGCACAGGACTTGTAATATCAGGCTTAGTGGGGGCCAGCGATGGCGTGCACATAAATGATCAGCGTTCGACTTAATTGTTTGATTGGCCAATATTGATTTTAGGAATATATATATTTTCGGCCTGCGTGGACGTACGGGTACTGCATGCGTAGATACAAGAGTCACATGTGCGAACGCGCTTATAATCTTAGCATGCATGCAGACGTATATCGATCCCCCTTTCAATTCACCCATGAATTAAGCCTTACATACCGTACAAGCAATCATGAGTGTGGCCGGGCAGCACGTGGCGCTTCTGCGATTTAGGTTTGCTGCTTCCGACATCTTCGTACTTCAACTTTTTAGAATCGCTTTTCAGATTTTAGATTGAACCGTGATGCATGTTCATGATAAATCGTCCACTCTTGCATGCAAGAGAAGATTGCCATGAAAGTCACAGTCGTCAGTCTGGCCTTCCGGCCAACGGTTCAATGCAACGATGAGGCCTCCCATCGCAGGCTCAAGCCGTGTCAATTTGCGCAAATGTAACCCGCTAAAGATGAACAATTCCGATATCCTGACCAGGCTAAATGTATCTCTCTTGCATAGAGCATTCTATTCCCAAGAGAGCTAGCTGCCAATACCTACCCACTTCTTTCTATCAAACACTGATCTTGATGCTATACACAGTGTCAAATACATTTTCCTTACGCAAGCCCCTAGCCGCCTATGTGGATCATAGGCCTGTTCTGAGTACGCTGGATCTCAAACATGCCCGCGTGGCGCGCTTTCTTCCGTCTCACCTGCGTCAAAGCAGCCAATAGACATTCAGGTCTGAGTGAACAGCACGGACGCGAGTTGCCCCCAACTGTCGCCTTTTCCTGCCAGGTCGATATGAACAAGGCTCGACAAAGAAGCAAATTCACGGACCAGGTAGCGGAGGG
The DNA here is from genome assembly GCA_000708835.1 of Klebsormidium nitens. NCBI lineage: Eukaryota > Viridiplantae > Streptophyta > Klebsormidiophyceae > Klebsormidiales > Klebsormidiaceae > Klebsormidium > Klebsormidium nitens. The sequence continues at coordinate 26,063 of DF237552.1, forward strand.
GAAAAAAAGGTTTGCCAGCAAGTTACTTCAATCCACCATTGATAGAAACGTCGAAACGCACTTGAGTATCGACAGATGAAGCATCGGGAAGCTGCCCAGAGGGAATGAGATATGGCAGCACTGATATACCCCTTGACCTGAGCCACTGTCAAGCTTTTGACCCACAAACGCCTTCACCAGATGGAGGCACAATATGCGGGCACAGACAGTGCTGAACCTCGTAACCTGAAAGGCCGGCGACCTTTGCCGGGCGGGACGCCTCACCGCACTTCCGATGATGTCCTCGAGTCCCCCGGTCGTTGCCCCCGCCCTGAGCGCGTCCCGCAGGCTCACCTCCGCGGGCCCGAAGAGGCACACCTTCAGGTTCCCGTCCGCCATCAGCCGCAGCCGATTGCACCCTGCCACGGGATGCGTGTGTCAGTCCAGCCAAAGTAACGGCTCTCTCGACGAAGAAGGAACAGGCCAGCCGAGAAGAGTCTCCTTATTCCCGGGAAAAGAAGGACAACAGTACTCTCGGGAATCAGGAGGGACTGCAAACTGGCTTGCTGTGAGGGGTAGCGATTGACTCAGGGTACAAGGTGCAATCCAACAACCGGAGGGAATCTCAAGAATGTTTGCGCTCGTTGAAGGCAGGATCTAAGACGACATGCGGCCTTCGAACTACGTCGGACACTGATCAATGCGGCAGGGGTGTTGTAATCATTGCACTCGTCCGTGATGCTTTTCGAAGCTGGCGAGGCGGCTTGACTGCCCGCCGGATCGGCAGGCCGATACCGATATCAGAAGACTTTCCAGAGGTACTTTGGCGGAACACTTCGACGGCTTTATATCGAGATTGGTGTTGCATTTCGAGCGCTGGAGCACGTTTTACAGCAGTTGTCTGTATTTTCCCAAAGCGACGCACGGAACCGCTATATGACCTTTTCCAATCCGAAACAGCACATCCTCATGTCAGACCCCCGTATTCGGCCTGTCCTCGTCTTTCCTGACGGCGCTGCCCCCTTGGCCTCACCCGCGCAGAAGTGGTCGGTCATGGAGGTGATGAACGAGACGGTCCCGCGGAAGCCCTCCACCCGAAAGTTCTGCAAGGACGCAATGTGCGGGTATGGGCAAGGAGCACGTGCTTCAAGCTGCCTACACGCACGCACCAAAACCTCTAAGATGACAAGAGAGCACGCTCTTCCAACGGCATCCAGTCCTGGACAAACGCTTCCAGTGTCCAGTTCAAGCCCGTAGTAAAGCTTTTGGCCCGTGCTTGAAGGGGGGACTTTTGCGACGGGTCACCCCACTGCGTGCTTTCTCGAGGACGAGCCATGGAGCCACATCACCTTTGCGGTATCTGTGGGGTGGTCTTGCAGACGCGCAATCGTCGGATACTTGGTTTTCTGCACGAAAAGTCAGGACAGTTTGTGGCTGCGTTCGGACAGGCCCACATCACACGCCGACGGGGTGCCTGTCACCGCGCCCTGTTGCCAGTCACGCGTGAGCCAACAATCCCGGAGGGAGGCACCCTCTGCCGTTTTGGCAAAAAACCCGCTTACCCCATTGGCTTCGTGAGAAGATCATTGGGCGCCAGATTTCCGACACATGTCATCCAGTCATGGACGGTATCACCAATGCGCATCAAGAGAACTCGCCCATTCTTTTCTGTTCACTACCTTAGCACGCTGCCATAAAAAGGTATAAGTCCAAGACGTCCACCGTTCTTTCCATTTATCAGCTAGTCGCCAACAGGCAGTGAATCGCCAGACCCTCCACTGCATTCCTCAACCCCCTTCTAAGGCACTTGCCACAATTGCGTGCAGAGCATCAGAACGAGGCCGTCAGGTTTGATTACACACAAGGACAATCCTGAGGTAGATGGCCGACATAATCACAGCGCTCACCACGGCCGCCATGAGCTCCGCGTAGGGCACCATCTTTTTGGAGTCCCACACGTTGCCGTCGAAGGGCATGAACTCGATGAAGCGCACGTTGACGGGCTGCTCCCGCGTCAGCTCCACGAAGTCGCCCACCTCGTCGTCATTCACCCCGCGCATCACCACGCAGTTCACCTGAACACCACCCGGCATCCGGTCAGCGTGACCCGATCAGCGCAGGAACAAAGGAGACAGAGGCCGGTGCCCAAGAGGCCTGCTTTGCGCTGAACCCAGGCACGTGCCTCTTGCACCGCAAGAGTCACTGCCCATCAAGTGACCAACTCACCTGCAGAAAATTTACCACGAATTCAGCAAAGAAGGATAACCGAAGCCCACTGAGAAAACAATACTGCGCCTGTCCTTGCCTGATCACGGACACAGATCGAGACTGTCACTGGTAAAAGCCCGGATGCGAACACTTCCAAAGAAGACAAGGCTCGTATAGGCCTATTTGCACTGTTCAATTCCTACAGAAGGCGATCGCAATCTTCTGCAGGAAAGTACACACAAAACTTCGAACCAGACAACGCAACCCTCTGACCTTCATCGTGAAACCCAAGCTCTTGCCCCCCCACCCGCCTCACCTTGACCGGGTCGTACCCCAGCTCGAGGGCCCTCTCGATTGACTGCAGTACTTTGTGGTGCCCCTTCCGCCGCGTGAGCAGCTCAAACTTGGCCGGCACGAGCGTATCCAAGCTGATATTAAGCAGATCCACCCCCGCGTCGCGGAGGGCCGGAAGCTGCCTCTGCAGAATGAGTCCGTTGGTGGTGATTGCCAGCGTTCGCAGCCCGTCGAGTTGCTTCAGCCCGCGGCAGATCTCGACGAAGTCCCGGCGGATGGTGGGCTCGCCGCCAGTCAACCGAATCTTGTCGACGCCTGCACACAAGGAACATAGACAGCGGGTCGAAGGACAACCAGCTTCGACAGGTGGCCTCTTCAGTGGCCAATGGTTCACTCTGTTGGTCGGCACAGCGGGAACTCACTGCTTTGCCATTCAGCCCCTAATGGGATAAATGGAACCAACAGGGCTACAGTCTGTGCCAACTCGAGCTCTCCTGTTCAATTACAGTGCCTGTTCAACGCAGCAATTGAAACCATTTTCTCATGATTATGTTGTACCCAGCAGAAGGATTTAACGGAAACCCTTAAATGATTGCTTGAGGTGCAAGCGTGCTGCGGTGACTCGAAGTATCTTTTGTCATTCAACCATCTCAAGCAGGAATGCCCCGCCTTACGGGACCCTAGAAGTGCCCAAAGCACACCGCCTCCAGTCGAGACCACTGCAGAGTGCAGCGGATCTCCGGTTACTGGACTCCAATCGGACATGATGCAATAGTGACCCAGAATCGAGTTGACATCACCGTTTGTCAAGGAAGCCTTGTGGAGACACTGCAAGTAAGGAAGATTGAACGCACCATTTGCAACGAAGACCGTCGCCAATTGTAGTATCTCGTCCGTGGACAGCAAGCTGTCGCTCGGCGACAGCTCCACTCCCTCCGCTGGCATGCAGTATTTGCATCGCAGGTTGCACCGCTCCGTCAGCGAGATGCGCAGGTATGTATGACGTCGTCCAAAGTTGTCAACCAGGGTTGGAGAAACGTCAGGGTCGTCAAGCGGCGGCGGCGGCGTGATCCGAAACCCTGAAAACCCATCAACTAGAGATTCTGTTTCGAAACCCCTTAATGGTGAGGGGTTTGCTAAGGGTGACTCTCCGGATCTGTGTGTTTCGAGCTTGCTTTCTAATGCTTGCTGGCGGACGCTGATATTCTCCCTGTTGAAGGGTTCCGGCGCCGGACTATCCTTCCATCCAAGCATACCCTGTCTCTGCCCCTGAGCGGACGAAGGCCTCCCAAAGACCTGCTCCGGCAATGGGGGGAACTGAGGGCCGTCCCCAGACTGGCTGCTTCCTCCCCCAGCATGCGGAGCCGTCACCCTTGCCGGCTCTGCAGAGCCCCCACCCTGCCACACGAAACGGGGGGCTGCTCGGGCCATCTCTCGCAACCTCCTCTCCCTCTGACCATCTGCAACCTCCCCTTGACCATCCGCAACCCCCCTCTGGAACCCCCGTCCGGAAGTGCTCGCATGATAGCCTGCAGCTGTCCGCCAGTCCTCAATGGGAGGCCCTTCTTCTTCAGACCCCCTCCCTCTCAATCGAGAAGCACCTGCCCTAGGGCCCCTGCCTGCCTTCTCCCAGCCTGACGTGGTGGTGGGAAGGCACTCGCTACTGGGGGCTGCTTCATCCTCAAAAGGTTCAAGGCGGACCGCTTCGGCGGCGGAGCTGCGGTTTTGGAGGGGGCTCTTGTGGAATGTCCTCACTGCCGTGGCTTTGTGTAGGGTTGCCACCTCATCTAGGAGTGATGTCCTGGCGCCGCGATGCTGTTTGAGGACGCGCGCGGAGAGACAACGGAAGGCATGCATCCTGCCTCTCTGGAGTAAATACCTGCAGCAAAGAAAGTCCAGGCTAAAGAAGATTGATTCACCCTACATTTTAGATTGAATATACAGAAGCCATCATCAGCGATTATTGGAGGTACGATCACCTGCGGATCAACAAACTGCTGCTCTCGGGAGTTTCCATCCATAATTGCAGAAGTCTGACTACGGACCAACTGCCACAATCTCTGATGCGGGTTTTCTGAAAAGTTTGCAGTGAAAAGTCATCTGTGAAAGCGCAAACATGCAATGCTGAGGTTTCACATGGAAACTTTCACAGGCACTTATTCTTCACCGAGATTCTCCGCCAATCGAAGCCCCTGTTTTCAATGCCGGACGAGTTCATAGGAGCTGTCCGCTGTGCAGGCCGTTCATCATGGAAATGTATTCACCGTATGGACGAAAAAAACCTTTAGACAGCCATACCTGAATGAGCTACCGTAAATCAAGCTGTCGGCCACCAGTCAAAGCCACCGCCCTAGCTGACTTGGAATTGGAGCTGCATCAAGAACACGCCATTGATGCCATGGAGTGCCTGATTCATTGGCCATCGAAAACCAAGTTTTGAAATTGCTGTCACCAGACGCCGACGGCTGGATCGCCTTTGAAGTTTGAAATTGCAGATCGCACTTCACTTTGCAAATTGCAGTGTCTCGTCCGCGATCGAAGGGGCAGCCACATGTGTGCAATCTCCGTTCCAGCAAATGAAGATCTGAATCATCTGATCAATTTTGGCTCCGCACCGGCTGACTGAAAGACCGTCATTATGTCGGCCTGCCGGTCATACACTCTGGGCGAAATATATTATTACGGCAGAACACTGCCCTTGTACATCGGTTTGGTTGCCGACTGCCGGTTTCCGTAACACTGCCAAAATCGCCTGTATACGACGAAACAACATAGATTGGCGGTGGCCTCAACTATTATAAAGTTGGCTCCGGGATCGCACGGTAACGATTGCTCTTCAAGGCAGTGGTTACCGTGGCGGGCGGCCGCCGGGGCGCAAGTCGGGCGCGGCGTGCCGCCCTGCTGTAAGTTGCTCTCAGAACACCTCTAGCCTTACTAGGCTAGCTAGCTAGAGCGCTCGCAAAACACGAGGCATTAATGGCTGCTACAGTGCTCGGCCCAGACATACCTTATTCAAAACTAGGACAGGAGCATCTGGCTTATGTAGCGCAGTTTGCCACCGTCTTGTGACAAGGGTCTGTCATTTGGGCTTCCAGCCTAGGGCGTGAAGCATTGGGGTTGCCCAGCCGGGCGGATGGCGAAGCAGAAGGGCATGAAGAAGGTGAGCCCTACTCCCGTCCACCAGGGGCAGGGTCCATGGCACGTGGCAGTTCGTGCCACCAGCTAGCTCGACTAGCGTTGCCGCATCTGATCCGATGCATTAGATGTGTTGGTAAAGGTGCTCTCATGAGGCTGTTGCTGCCTGCTTCAATAACGCCTGCCCACTCCTTGGTCTGGGATTGTTCTAGTAGGCCCCCTTGTTTGCTGGCCCTATCTGCCCCTTCATCACTGTATCAATTGTGCCGCTTTGCAGCGGCCTGCGCGGGGTGGCCCAGGAGGGGCCCCCCGGCCTGAGAAGCGCACCAAGCGGCGAGATGCGGAGGAGGAGGAGAAGGAGGATGAGGAGGCGGATTTCCTGGGCGAGGAGGGTGCGCAGGTGGGGCACCGCATTAAATGGATAAACAAGGGACTAGCAGCTAGTGCATGCTTCAACCAGGCTGGCGCGCTCTTGTCGCCCTGCCTGTGGGGCCTCAATAGTGGTGCTACTTGACACAGGTGGTGAAAGGCGCAATGTTGTGAAAAGATGCTTTGAAGAGCCTGTGCACTGTGGATGGGGTGGTTGCCCTTGGGGCATGCCTGATGGATGTGGGCTGCCTCCTGGAGGGAGCAGTGTGGCTGCATTGGCAGTGATTGGCGTCTGTGTGCGGCGCTCATGCTCGGTGGTGGTGCGGCCGTGTAGGAGCACGGAGGGGCCCCCAGCGAGGAGGGCAGTGAGCAGGAGCCGGAGGAGACGGCGGATGAGAAGCGGCTGCGTCTAGGTGCGCACTCTGGCCCTGCGCCGCTGACGGGGCGAGCGGGCAGCCTGCCGGGGTGGGCAGGGGCAGCCCTCGCTGGCCCTGTTCAGGAGACACACCTCTGATCTGGTTGTGCCATTGCAAGCATGCCTTGTGCAGCAGTCCGGCCTCTCCTGATCAACCCTGAAGTGGTTTGGCTGCTTGTCGGGCGCCTGGCCCAGCAAGCTGGGTGCTGGAACAAGGTGGGGACTAGCCATGTTCTGGCCCCTCGCGTGTGAGCCACCCTCTCTTACCTTGTCCCCAGGCAGCCGCCAGCGCGGTCCCCTCTCTCCGTTTGGATGTCAATCGTGAGCTGCTTCCTGCCCTTGCAGCCAAGGCGTATTTGGCGAGGGTGCGTGCGGCTGCTGATGCTGACGTCAGTGGCGAGGAGGACGAGGATGCGGACCGGGCGGTGCACCGCGATTCCCTGGTGGCCGCCCGCCTGCAGAGCGAGGTGGTGAGCCGCATTGTCGCCAGCCGCTGCGCACTGCCTCCATTGCCCTGGCCATTAAATCACCTCCTGAAACTTCCCATCTGGGCGGCGCGCCTCTCGGCCCTCGTTGCAGCGCTCCCTCGTGTCCCGCCTCTTAGAGCGCCCTCACTGGTTGTGCAGGCGGAAGCGTCGGGCCGCGCGCAGCGCCCACTGGCGGCGCGGGTGGTCCACCAGGGCCAAGCGCCACCCGGAGTACCGGTGGGGCGCCGCCACCGACACGCCGTTACAGCCCTCGCCCTCACACACGACGACACCCAGGCATTTGCCGCCTCCAAAGATGGCGTGGTCGTGCAATGTGAGTGGCGCCGCTGAAGCCGCGCACCTCTGCCTTGGGAGCCCCCTGTCTTGCCCATCTGGGGGGCCCTCTGCGCCTTGCTCCTGGCTGCCGGGCCTCATTGAGAATGTTTTCAAACGAGTGATTCCTCCCTGTCTGAGTGCAGGGAACGTAGAAAAGGGCGGGTCGAGCGCGCTGCCGCTGCCAGAGGGTGCCAGGATGAAGGCCCTACTAGCGCTGGCGGTGAGTCCTCTCCAGCCACCTCGCAGCATGCAGGCTGGGCCACAATGCGTGATACAGTGGCCTGACATCATGGGCGAATGTAGCAACCTGTGTGAGGGACGGGCCGGTCAGCGGGTCTCGCGACTGGCACCCACCTGGAGACCTTGGCCTCCTCTGTGAAGCTCTGTGGTGTAGGCCCAGAGTCCGCCTCCTCCGGCTCGGCAGTTCAGCTGGTGGGCTGCCTGGCGTGCGGTCCTAGGCCATCCGCCCTTGTAAAGTCACTTCATTGCACGTCGGTGGTGGGAGCAGCTCTCTGGGCGCTGACCCTGGCAGCTCTGTGAAGGCCTACGTTGGATTGCAAGGCTGTACTGGCCGCACTAGGCACCGCTGCTGCCCCCAGCACTGCCGCCGCTGATGGGGCTCGCCAGTCGCGCTCGCTTCTGTGTGTGCCTCTGCCCAGCCGGCCCTGCTGACCCCGCTGATCGGCCTCCGTGGCCTCTTTTTGTGACGACACCCCTCGGTGATGCGTGCGTGGCGGTGGTGTCCAGGTGAGCAGCGACGGGCGCTACCTGGCGGCGGGCGGTGTGGACCGCTCCATCCACGTATGGGACGTGCGCGCGCACCAGTACCTGCGCGCCTTCTCCGGCCACCGCGGCACCGTCTCGGTGAGCAACGGCCCACCTTGCATGTATGCGTGAGCATGCACTGAAAAGAGAGTCGCAGGTCACAAGCTCTCGCCCTCGTTGGCTTTAGTGTAGTCCCGTTCTTCCAAAGCTCTTTCGGCCCACTTTTTCAGCGCGCTTCTAGACCCCTTCGCTTTCGCTTTCGCCTGCAACATTCCCTGAACTGGAGTCAATGTCTTTTTTGCCCCTTCGCCCCCCGCCGTGTCTCCTGTCAGCCCCACTCACGCACACGTGAGGTGTGCTGCTCCCCTTCTCGTTTCGCACCCCCAGTCTGCCCGCCCTGGCCCGCCCCTCCCCTGCTGCGTTACCGGATTGCGCTGTGGTGTGCGGTGTGTGCAGAGCCTGGCGTTCCGGGTGGGCACGGCGCAGCTCTTCTCCGGCTCCTTCGACCGCTCCATCAAGCTGTGGAGCCTCGACGACATGGCCTACATGGACTCCCTGTGAGCGCCACCCGCCCTTCCTGCGCGGCCGCCTCGCCCTCGCTGCTTGTTGCACTATCGCCGCTTGCCACCCGATGTGCCGCTTGGCTTGTTGGGTGCCCCTTGCCGGACCTGCTCTCCATGTAGCGGCCAGGCAGTGTCACTAGCGAGCGTGGGTGCTGACGTGCACTCGGGTGCAGGTTTGGGCATCAGAGCGAGGTGGTGGCGGTGGACTGTCTGCGTGCGGAGCGCGTGCTGAGCGCGGGGCGCGACCGCACGTGCCGGCTGTGGAAGGTGCCCGAGGAGACGCAGCTCGTGTTCCGGGGCCACGCGGCGGCCATCGACTGCGCCGCGCTCATCACGCCCACCGACTTCATCTCCGGCTCCGAGGACGGGTGAGGCCACCACGCACCATGTGCGCAGCACACAAGGCGGAAGCACCTGAGATGAGGACGGTAGATGGTGCGGAAAACACCATGTGCATACCACTGGAGATTGGATGCACATTGTCAACGTGTACCGTTCGTATCGCGAAGCAGGGCGTGCTGACCAGTCCTTGACACTCACATGGCCCCCTTTTAGACGCGAGTCGCGAGGAGCGACCTTCAGTAGCTGCTGAGTCGCACCTCCGCTCCTAGCACGTCCTGTGGCCTGCCGCCTCATTTGCGCGTCGCTGCTCGCAGGTCGGTGGCCCTGTGGAGCCACGTGCGCAAGAAGCCGGTGCACCTGGTACGCGGGGCGCACGGCGCGTATCGCTCCACCCTGGACCAGCAGGCCGCGGCAGCCAGCACGCGAAACGGGGACGCCGCCGAAGAGACCGGGCCGGATGGAGAGGCACGCGACGCAGGGGGCCACGAGGCGGCCCCGGGGGAGGCCTCGAGCAGCAGCAGTGCGGGCGCGGCGGTGGGCGGGGCCGCGGCGGGGTGGGTGGGCGCAGTGGCGGTGTGCCGTGGGAGCGACCTGGCGGCGAGCGGGGCGGGGGACGGCGCGGTGCGGCTGTGGGGCCTGCACGACGGCAACAAGCGGCTGCGGCCGCTGCACACCCTGCCCACGGTCAGTACGCCCCGCGCCCAAGGATCGCGCACAGTGTACCCCGAACAATAGCGTTCCCCCTCCTGAGCCACTTTGTGGGTCCTGTTTGAGTTCAAGCAGCGTGTGACAAGCCGGTGGTCGTGTGTGCAGGCCGGCTTCGTGAACGCGCTCGCCTTCGCCGCCTCCGGAAGGTTTCTCCTGGCAGGGACAGGGCAGGTATGGCCCGCGGTCCCGCTTGCGGCCCCCTGTGTGTATGCTGCTGCTGCAGGGGCAGACTCACCCGCACGGGCAAAGGGACTCGCTGCATCGGGATCCCGCCCGCTTGCTTGTCGGCGTGCAGCGCTCAAGAGACAGGCTGCGGGACATGAACACCCGGGCCTTGCCGGCACCCCGCTTTGCTTTGGGTCAGGCCTGTTGGCACGATTGGCTTTCCCTGCGCTCAGCCCCGCCGTGTGCTCTGTGCAGGAGCCGCGTCTGGGACGCTGGGCGCGGATTCCACAATCTCGAAACGGGGTTGTTATGCATTCCATCCAATTAGAAGAACTGTGATGACAATCTCGATCCTGCTATCTGCCCTCGGAAAGCGGACTCGGGAAGTCCGCCATGTCCTCGTGCGCACGAGCATATGCAACCTTGGAGTCCTCTGTACCGCACAGCCACTTCTGCTCTGGAGCTTGTGTACTTCGACGTCAGACTGTGAGCCTGGTCGCATTCCTCCCGGCCGCGTGAGAATAGCTATTAGCTATACTGAAGGCGCATGATGCGAAACTAGTTTCAGGATTGCACCCCCGGAATTTTCTTCCTGCGGTGCAGCTTTCACCGTGAGTCTGAAGGGAATGTTGCTTGACTCGATCCAAAATTCGGCGTTGTTGTTGGTCGATATGTTCTGCACCGCCCCCGGCACGCGTTCCATGTGCGTGTTTCGATCACATCGGATTTTAAGCGATTGCCATATACTGTAAATTATAGCTCTACGCATGTTGGACTGGTTTCTAGCTGCTAAAAACTGGTGCTGCCAATATAGGCATACTCATAAGCGCACGGTTAATTTCATGCATATGCACACGTTCAATGCGTCGATGGGTGGGCAAGCTAATGAATGCATGTCTCGCTCGGAGCTCATAGCAACTCTAGAAAGACGCCACATGCAGCTAGATATTGCTACTATACTAACCACATGTAACTTGCATGAAGCCACATAAAAGAGACACGCAAGCGCTCAAATCATTTACATGCATCGTATCCGAGTCTGTGCACAACTTACTAAGCTATAGGAACAATATATTTGCGGTTGGACATGTGGCCGGTACATATAATCAATTGAAGTGAGTGATTGCAGGCAGCGCTCTCAACCACAGCCGTAAAATCGACTTCATTACATTCGGACCAAAATGTGGCACATGCTCAACTTAACCTGCAGTGCAGGCCAACTACACGTACGCTGCAAATGAGGAAGTCAAGCCTTGTAAGGATTCAATGATTGAGTACGTCTAGGAGGGGCCGCTCAACACATTTTTGACAAAGTAGTTCAAAGATCATTCATGAAGTTGTGCAAGAGTCGAAGAGTTTTGATCATATTGAAAGCTTGATGGACCATGTCAATCGGGCGATGGCAGCCTACACCGGAATGCTGATTGGAGATCAGACTTTCGGATCGTTATGCAAGTGAGTCCAAGTCTACACCTTCCAAACAATTGAAAACTTGCCATCTATTCTAGCTCGGCATGTTGGCTGCGCTGCGCAAGCGTAGAGCGATACAGCGTAATGTTTGCTCATTCATCCAAAGTTTGGCAAAGGCGCGAAGGTGATCGAGCAGTCGATTACTATGACAGCTCGACATGCCGAGCCTTGGATCGTCTGACCTATGTTGCATGCGTACTGTATGAAGTCTTCGCGGCCATTCACCCCTTCCCGGCCCCTTGCTCTCGCTTCCCCTCTTCCCAGGCCCGGCGCGTCAGGAGGGGTCCCCCACGAGGTCCAGCCCCGCCGCGAGGAAGGCGCCTCCCTGGAAGGCGAGGAAGAAGGCGTGCCGCCCGTCCAGCACCAGCACGGACCAGCCCGCCGCCACCACCAGGTACGCCCCCAGCGCCAGGTCCGCCCAGCTCAGCTGCCGCGACGGGCCCCCCCGCACCGCGACATCAGCTGGCGCGCCGTCTGTGACCGCCTTGCCAGGTTCGCCGGTGGCGCCGCCTGGCGCGGGGAGCGGGGCGCGGCCGGTCATGAGGTGCGCGACCTGGCGCGCGGTGGGGCTGGCCGTGCTGACCAGGTCCGCGCCGTCGTCGGTGGGGTCCCCGGGGAACAGCCCCGCCTCCAGCACGTCCTCCAGCGACTGCAGCAGCCCCGCGCCCGCCAGCGCGCGCGCGCTCGGGGACACCGCGTCGCCGCTCACCAGGTGGAACGCAGCAGCAGACGCGGCCGCGGCAGGCGGAGCGGCGGCGCGGGCACCCGTCTTCTTGGTCACCTGCGGTGGGCAACTCGTCAGGGCCGGCCCAGATGGACTCGCATGTCGCTTGCAGATGATGCATCGAAGGAGCGACACCTTAGCGCGATCTGCGATCTGATGAGATGCCGCCGTCGGTGGACAACAAACAGCAGCCGACGGAAACACCGAATGTATTTCCTGATAATTTTCTTGCGAAGCTTCTGAAAGCCTCAGCATCTTCTTTCCGGGAAACCCGTAATTAACCGAAAGTCTCCGAGCCGGCGGCGCTTACCACCCACTCCTTGGCGCTGCGCACACCCACCAGCCCGTCTGTGCCACACGAGCAACGCGCGAGTCAGGCCAGAGCAGAGGGGAGGGGAAGTCTGATCGGAAGAAGAGGCTTGAAAACAATAACGTCTTGAAGAAGGTGTACCTGCCTCAGCTGCAAGGTTCAAGACTGCAGGTACTTTAGCAAACCGTTCCGAAACTCGGGATGCTGTGTTGCATTACTCTGGGCTTGATGACCGACTCGAGATACCGCTTGTCAAATCGGGCAAACTCGGTTTTTTGGTAGATGCATGACTCGCGGTGTAGGGTGCCGGCCTGCCCGTCTGGCGCGGCTCACCCCAGATGGCGCCGCACTTGGTGCGCGTCATGACGTTCTCGAAGAGCAGGAACGGAAACAGGTACGGCCACGCCCTGCACGCGCGCACCGCAACGTCACCAACACACCGGGATGCAGCAGGCGGAGAGGCGGCCTGGAGCCGGAAGCAGCAGCCATGCGTTCCAAGAGCACAGGAAGGCGGCAACGGGCAAGAGCGCTTAGCAGCAGGAGAAACCCCAGTAAGCAAGCTGTGACGGGCGCGGCGCGTACCGGGGGTAGGGCGCGGTGTGGAGGAGGGAGAGCACGGTGGGCAGGTAGAAGACGGCCCACACCGGGACGGAGATCTCGGGGATGAAGATCGTCGTCGGCAGCAGCAAACTGCGCGGGGGGGCACAACGGCAGTCACGCAGCAGGGGGGGGCACCGCGGCGAGGAGCAAGATCGACAACAGCATGGACCCACAGGAAAGGGATGGAACGAGTCAGATAGCAAGGGCCGTTCAGCCTGCGCGGTCAGCGCGGCATGCCCTGCCGCGGCGCTGACCAGAAGAGCAGGAAGGCGAGCGTGGGCAGGATGAGCTTGCGCAGCACGAAGAAGACGGCCACCACGTACGCCTTGCGCGCCACGCCCAGCGCGCGGCTACGCAGAATGGCGGGCAGGCACAAGAAGAAGAGCACCACCGGGCCTGCGCACCGCACACACGCCAGCAGCTCAGCAACCGCGCCGAGAGGCTCCGACACGTGGGCGGCGCCCATCGTTGCGATGCGGAACATGCATGCCGCCGAAAGGAGAAACAGTCTGATGAGGGAGGTCGAAGGCGCTGAGACTTGTGCTTGGTAGGTTTTGAAGAGACGGAGCCGTGCCCTTCCTGCACACGATACTGCAATGGCCCGAAGACACTTCAAAGACTTCAAAAGATTGTGACGAGAACAAAGTAACACAAGGATAGAACTTGGCTCCTTGAAACAGTTTCGTTTGCCAGAAACAACGGAGATGCAGGTCGTTGATGTGCAAAGTAAATGGAAAGTGATTAAGAGGGCCCCCTGTTTCAGTAGGCTGTTCCAGCAGCAACTTGCATAGAGAGCGAAATTTCAATGAGGTTGGTGCTGAAAAGCTGATAGAATTCTGGATTGTGAGATTCTTATTGACAGTATCCGGTTAACAAATTGCGCAAAGTATGAACCTAGTCGTAGGTGAAGACAGAAGTAAAGAACAGCCAACAAGATGCAAGTTGCGAGAGGAAGGGCACTCGTAGACAATCCGTCGCAAACAATGATTCCTGTATCCTGGCGCCCCAGTCTGAACGATCTCAAGTGACGACGTAAGGGAAGCGCTGAGGCAGCGCCGCCAGGACGGGGGTCCGCCCATTCCTTTGAACGTGGGGCCCTGTGGCTGGCGCGGTGCGGGGCGGCGGCGGGGTTCACCTGCGTTCCAGCGGTGCTGCTGCTTGCAGTAGGCGCGGTACGTGCACGGCAGCTCGCACAGCGCCTCGCACTCGTTCATGTACAGGAACGTGTACCCGCACAGGTGCGCGCGCACCGCCTGCAGACCGGAACAAGGAGCGTCGGCTGCCCGCAGGCGAAGACTGTCGGATCGCTTGACATACACGGACGTCGTTTACACATGCTTCACGCTTTGCCTGCCTGCCCGGCTCGGTGCTGGCAGCGGCGGTATGCGGTGGCGGCTCACCAGGTCCATGTCCTCCACGGTCGTGCGCGCGTCCCAGCCACCTGCAGCGTAACACACAAGGCTTCAAGGCAAGGCCATCATACGGGCGGGTAACGCTGCAAGGTGCGCACAACAGGGAGGATGAAACGTCGCCGCACATGCAGCTTCGAGCCCAGGCCCGGATTTTTGGGCGGGCAACGGGATTGCAACAAGGTTAGCATTTTTGCACCTCACGACACCTCGCTTGTTTGAGTGGTGCCTGGCCTCTTCCTGGGATTTGTTTCCTGTGTGGCTGCGCGCACCTGCTTCCTCGATGGCGGCCGTGCGCCAGACGCCCGCGGTGCCGTTGAAGCCGAAGAAGCCGCAGAGGCTGGAGCCGACCTGCAATGGGGCCGGAGAGGTCATCACGCGGCGAGCCAAGGGGGCACGGTTTGTGGCTGAATCGCAGAGACGGGAGGGGAGGAATATTCCGCGGCCGGCCCTCCGAGATGTCGGGCTACGGTGTGGTGCGGCCGCGGCTCACCTGCTGCTCGACCATGAAGTGGTACGCGAAGTTGATGGCCTGCACGCCACGTGCCGAAGCGGCGCGGGGTGAGAGAGAGCACGATCAGAGATCGGAGCAACCGAGAATCGCCAGCACGAATCCAGACGGGCGCCACTTAGGCCCAAACTGCCTTGGAAGAATGCGCTCAGAAGCACTCGCTCGCAAAGATGCGGAGTCGCTCTTTGAGCGGGCTTTCTGAGCTTCCGTCGCCACCGGGTCGGTCCGCGGCGCGGCACGGCGGCTCACCTGAAAGCGTGTCAGCAGGTTCTGGCTCGTGTTCACGAAAGCCCACCGCGCCTGGAGGAAAGCAGCAGAAGGCCGTCAGCGGTGCGCCGTATCGTCCGGAAAACGGCGGCACAGCATGAGATGAACTGTTTGCGGCCGAGTTCCTCTTCTGTTCGATGACATCTTCTTCAACGCGTTAGCTCGACGTCAAGCTGCGTACCAGACCGTAGCGAACGTGTGCCATTCAATAGGCCGTATATAAAGGACCCTGTCGATGTCAGCATTGAACAGAATAAAATCTCGCCCCGATCAAGCTTTTATCTCCAAAATCGCTCTTTTCTTTCATATTATGGTTTTGACGTACTTGAACGATTCAATTGACAGGCACAGAACCCTGGTAGATGTGTTTGTTCACGTGCACCGTGAACTTTCCACTTCTCCATTGAGCAGTGTCTGTGATCAATCAGGATTGGCTCACCTGCACGAGCGCGCGGTCAGGCCTGCCTTCGAAGTGTGGCATCATGATGCGCAGGAAATCAGGGCGCGGCATAAAGTCCGCGTCGAAGATGGCCACGAACTCGAAGCCCAGCCCCGCTGCCGCGGCCAGGCCCGCCTGCAGGCCACCACGGCAGGCGTGAGCCGCAGCTCGAACCCATGTGTCACAAGCGCGGAACATCGAATATAGTAACGGCGAATCCCATGCACAGTGCCACGAATCACGCTAGAATCCGCTGACTCTGCAATATACTCTGTGGCTTGGAAACTTAGGTGCTCTTGACAAAGGACACATTTACCAACGTATTGAACACTTTCTGACTGAACATTCTTCCGAGAACCTTTTCCAAAAGTTACACCGACGAATTCTGCCCAATTCAGCCTTTTCCGGGGCAGATGTCCCCTGTCTTCAATTGTCCAACGACATTCTAAAAGGTGTCCAGAAAAGCATCCAACTCAGTGTTTGTTTGACGTTTGTCGATGTCAAAGCAAATCATTCAGGAGACTCTTTGAGTCAGGGGAAGGTCTTTGTGGAGGAGAAACCGCCACCGAAGTGATCGATCATGAAAATTGACATGTTTCTACGGAGAAACTGGGAGAAAGCAGCACCGCCACCACCCGCCTCACCTGCAGATTGCCCGCCTTGTAGCCGCCCTTCACCGTTCTGCACCACAAAAGGGCCACGCGTGAGCCACGTGGGCCATCAGCAGCGCGGTCGGCCGCCCCATATCACTTAGAATCTGAGCATAACCTGGAAACACTTGCCCTTTTCATACTTCCTCCCGACCTTGCCCCGGCAGCTTGCCTGGCGTGGTAGACGATGGGCGCGCCGCGCGCGGCCCAGGCGGCGACCTCGTCGGCGATGAGGTGCTGCACGTCCTTCTCGCTGCTGTCGTCCAGCACCTGCACCAGCAGCGCCTCGCCCGGCCACTCCAGCAGGCACGCCGCCGCGATGCTCTGCGCGTACACCTCGCGCTCGTTGCACATCGGCACCTGCGCAGGGGGGCGCGCGGCGCAGGCCAGCCAGGGCAGCGTAAGGAGGGGAGGAAGGAAGCACGCGCGCGAGGGGAGGGGACAGCATGCCCAAACAGGGGAGACTTGAGAAAACTCCTTGAAGTCCTCAACCAGTAAAGAAAAGCAGGCCAGTGCCACCTGGCCTGTGCTGCTCGAAGGTAATACGGTTTCCCTCGCATACTACAAAGGGCAGAATACAGAGTAAGGACTTTTCGCGCTCCTTCAATATTCCCAATCTGCTCCCGCCCGTCGTTGCTCAGATTCGCGATGCTAGAACCCATTTTTGCTGCAATACGACCGCCTGCTGCCGCGGTGGGGCCTGTTTCTTCCGTCCCGCTGTGTGGCTGTTCGCACCTGCACCAGGACGCGCGGAGTGGGACGGGCGCGGGCCTGCTGCTGCTGCTGCTGCTGGGCGGCGTGGTCGGCGCGGGTGGCTCGGCCGGCGGCGCTCCAGAAGATGGCGGCCGCCATGCCGCACTGCAGCAGCTTGTCCAGCGCCTGCCAAGGACAGCGCGCACAGCAGCGGACGTCAGCAGGCAAGCCGAAGCGACGGCCGCTCGTGACCGTCGCAGAGGGGGCAGGCAGCCAGGACAGAGAGAGGGACCCTGGAGCGGCCTCTGCCAAGTGATCTCGGAAGCGTCTTTGCTGAGATGCAAACCACGAGGGTTACCAGGTTGTATCCGGGGTTAGTCAACAAGGGCAGCTTGACTGGGCCGAGCCGGCTGCATTTCACAAGCTGCAAAAGTTTCGGGCCTGTTTAGGAGGCGGAAAGCCGTCTGCCCCAATGCCCTCCGTGCGCTGGGCCGCCCGGTCACTTCGCCGCTTGCTCAGATCCGAACATCTGTCCCCAGCTGCCTCACGGCGGGCCGTGCGCGCGCACCTGCACCAGGAAGATGGCGACGCCCGCGTCCGCGGCAGCCTGCAGGGCGGGCGCGATGCGACGGCGGCGCAGGCGCGTCCATGCGGCGGGCAGCAGGGGCAGGCCCTCCAGCAGCTTGGCGCGCGCGTAGCGCCACCCTTCCAGCGGCGTGCCCGGGTGGCTCTCCCCGGCCACCGCGGCCGCAAGCGCGGCGCCGCTGACGTACAGCACGCTCCACGCCACCAGGCTCACGCCCACCGCGGCGCCGCCCGCCAGCAGCGTCACCATCGCACTGCGCCATGGCACCCGCCAGCCGCGCCGCAGAAAGGGGGCGCGCGTAGGGAGGGCGGGCGGCTGCTTATTGCCCTTGCGCTGCTGCTGGCGGTGGGAGCGGGGGGCCGCAGCAGCAGGGGATCCCTCCGAGGGCCGCCCCATGGCAGCAGGCGGACGGTGAGGAACAGCAGGAGCGAAGTGGGATGAAGAAAGGGACAGCGAACTCAGCAAGACGACAATGGCGGAGGGGCCAGCAGGAGGCAGGAAGAGGCAGCGAAACGTGGCGGCAAGAGGCACCGCGCCTCCAGGCAGGCCAAGAAAGCAGAAAGAGACAGCCGGGCGCAGGGAAGGGCCTCCAGCCTCCTGGCGTGCACGGCTGAGGGGGAACTTTTGCAAGCGGTGCCAGGCCCTTGGTGGAGAGCAGGACAGACCGCAGCCGCAGCAGAGGGAGGAAGGCGGCATGCTTGGCCGACAACGGGCGGGCATCTCGAGGCGGGCTCGCCCACAAGCGGTGACTGCACAAAAGCCACGACAGGCCGGACACGCCTCGGGCGGTTCGACCCCGCAAGTGTACTGGAAGCAGCCTCGAAAAACGCGCTGATGGTGGCACAGACACGAGCACGCGGAGACTTCGAGGGAGGACTCGGTCCCGCAGAAGCCAGCCGGAGATTTGGACTCTCCCGTGGACGTGACACGATGTGTGGCTGCACCATACAGAGGATGGAGCAGGCACGCTGCACGAACCACAAGGCGATCAGAGGGGGCGAATTGGCGAGATCTCGAAGCATCATTTGATGCACTATACCAACAAAATTCCTCAACTAATCACGTCACTTGAGTAAGATGGACCTGTCAAAGTGGTGCGCCCGTTGGTCAAACCTAGTGGCCCTTGGCAACCCAACTTGAATTTGCTCTAAAGTTCTTCAAGCGCTTCTACAACTTCAGTATTAGCTCTGACTCTGTCTTAAGCATGCGGCTTTCCACAAAGGTCATTATTACTATTATCCTCTTGACCTCAGCATCTCTTCTGCTTCTGCACGAGTATGTGTTTACGCTGGTTATTGCTTCATTGAGTCCTTAGGCTGGATACAAAGAAACCAATGAGGGTGCAAGGAGAGACGATTGGGCCGAGACGCACGTAATCGATCAGAGAATCTCATCCACATTTACATAACTGATGGCCCATGCAGTATGCAGCTTGCAACTTTTGGCGGTACGTGTCTGTTGGGAAGCGCCAGGGTACTTCGCGTCTACACAGAGGCTCTTTGGTGTGGTGAATGGCAGCTCAAGAACGGAAGGCCGCGCATGCTCACGTACCGGCATGTGCATATATGTAGCTACTTTGAAGGGCCGCCTTTGTGTCGAGGCATCGATTGCAAAGCTATCCTGCATGTTCAGCTCAGGCACTTAGGCCGGGCCGCAAGCGGTAGGACCTAGGTGCTTGGGCACTGCTCGATCAGCTGAGTACGAGGTCGGGAGTGACTATTGACGTATACGTCAAACAGTGAAGTCGTAAGGACGTACAGACTCCAAACTGGGCCGGCCAAAGTCCAGGTGGCAGCGGTGCGTCGATCGTGCAGCGCATGCAAGAGCTTGAAGATATCTCATGCTGCTGGCAAAGGCCTTCACTCTGCAAGGTTGCCATTCCCCTTAATAGCTAGACTCCTTCCGCACATGCATCACTTGCAACTTTGACACTTGCAATCGAACCCAGACACTTCTAAGATGAGTTTACCCGGCCCCTCAGCCTCCGGCCCTTACCGTTGTTAGTCAGCTGGCTGCTCGCCACCAGGCATGGGGGTATGTGCGGCCAGTTCGGTAAAGTGCGCCATGCACCAGCGCACTTGCAACATGCATTCCTCCTTCACTCAGACGTGCAGTCGAGGCGGGACACGAGACTAATTACAGTGAGGACGTGATAGGACCATTACACGAGCTTCAGTGCGGCTGGGCATGGCTTGTATATTATGAGGATCGATCTATTTTATTGAATGCCACATGAAGCAAGATCAATGTCAAAGTCGTCAAAAATCCGAAGTAGGCCATTTAGCATGCAAAGTAGCGTTCCAAGCGCTGTGGTCGAGATTCAAGGAGCGATTTATGGAACTCTGCTTGTTACAATTGATTGCACACCTGGATTCCCACAGGACAGCAACCATTCAGCAGAGACGATTGAACGCACAACAGTCGAGTTGCTCATGTCCGACAGAATTTCTATCCGGCCAATCAGTGCAACTCTTCAAAGCCATGCCAGTAATGAGAACAACCCAGCAGCAATGGTCGGGAGACAACTTGCCGGTCAAAGAAAGCCCGGGTGATCATCTTTGAGCTCCTTCGCAACTGCACACGCGACTACTTCAGCGTGCATGGTGAATAGGAGGATGCGGACGAGTCCAAGACCAGCACAAATATCATCAGCCACTGACCCCACTTGGGTCGAGAAGTAGAGCGTCAAAGCAGATCAAGGAGGAAACTGGAAGGACGGTGGCCATATACAGGCAAGCCCAACTGGAATACCTATCAGAGACAAACGCACCCATGGAGACAGTACAGATCGGGAAAAACGAACTTTCAAACGAACTTCGTGAGATCTAGCGGGACTTAACAAGTCATGAAAGCACGACTGACAGCGGGATGCTACTTAAAATTGTCAAAGGGCGCTTTGCAGGGAGCCAAAATGGCTCAGATACAGACCCTGGCTTGAGGACTTGCAAAAGCTAGCCACGAACCCGAGACGCACAGAGACAAAGGGCCGTGTGCTCGGGCGAGGAGTCGAGCTTTCATTCGGAGCACCACCAACGGCATCATACGGCCTGAGGGCCACACGCGCAAGAAGTCCGCCAGATGGTCACCATGTTGGTCAGCCAGAGGGGCCCACCCAGCCAGCACTGACAGCAGGCGGAACAGAGAATGGAACAGCGAGGCCTCTCTGCCATGCTTGCAACTGCCACCTGGCGGAACAAGACCTGATTCCACCATAAGAAGAAGCGCGTATATAAGACAACTTATCGCTCAAGAAGGCCCTTCCAAGATGCGCACTTTCCCGGGCTTCGACGCCCGACAGCCCACCTGCTCTGAGCAGGTTTCGGCCAGTCTCAGGCTACCGGGCTGGGGCCCCGGGCCCACAGCAGGAGGGGCGGGCCCTCAGCGCCACAGTGCGTGGCTGACAGAAGAAAGGGGGCAGATGTGCAACACTCTGCAACTTTAGAAGGATACCAGGGGCTCATGTTGGCCCATGGCCGAGTGAACTCCACTTGTCTGCGTTTGTCCTCGGACCTTAAGTCAAAGCTTAGACTAGTCCACTCTACAATGTTTCTCAAGCAGCTGCGAGCCCCCGCGGGCTCGCTCGCCGAGCGCAGTGTTCTTATGTGGTGCGCTACCTCTATTGTACCTGCCAACCCGTTGGTGTCTCTTCCGATGGCCCCCCTGCCTACTTGCCGGGCACCACATTGATCTTGATGGTGGCTGTCACCTCGGGGTGCAGCTTCACCGTCGTGCTGTACACGCCCAGCGCCTTGATCTCCGGGACAGCAATGTCGCCCTTCGGGATGTCCCTGCACACGCGCCGCCACACCGCAGTCAGCCACCTCGCGCCACACTACCGCCTGCCGGGCATCACGCGCTCTCCGCGCAGCCGTCCGATGTGAGATGCGGGGGCCTGCTCTCGCAAACAAAGTGCTGCCTGGCTGCGCTAACAGTGCGAGGGGGGTGGGAGAAGCTCACCTGAGCGTCTGTTTCCGGATGGCCTCTGCCACGTCCGCTGCCGACACCCTGCACGCACACAGTGCTGCGAGTCAGGTACAGGCAAGCTGGTGTGCAGCCTCTGTCATGCCGACCCTGCTCGGAGTCGTAGGCTACCCTGCCCCAACACGCGGGTACCCTGAATCAGGCATGCCCCGCGGCGGCGCGCGCGCTCACCCGCCAAAGATCTGCTTGTTGTCGCCGGCCTTCTTCTGCACCACAAACATGCCGACCAGCTGCAGGGACTGCGCCACCTGGAAGGCCGCGTCGCGCACTTTCCGCTTCTCCTCCTCCTCGGCCGCCTTCTCCGCCTCAATCGCACTGCGCAAACACAGCCACCCACACCCAGCGTCAGCGCAGCGGGGTCGCAAAGGCATGCCAGGGAATGACACGCAGACTTGACATCAAAATGGGCAGCAGAGAGCAAGCAAGGGCGGACCAAGGAACGCCATGTAACACAGGCTGGCGCAAACTGCAAAGCGCAGGCAGAGAGGGGCGGGGCTGCTCACGCGATGATGTCGGGGGTGGCGATCTTAGCCATCTGGTAGGGGTAGAGGTAGTTGCGGAAGTAGCCCGGCTTCACAAAGTGCATCTCGCCCTCCTTGCCCAGGTGCTCCACGTCCGCCGTCAGGATCACCTGCGCACGCACGCACAGCCGGCCCTATCTGAAACACAGTGCGGGCGGGCATTGTGCGCCAAAGGTGGCCTCCGCCGCTGCAGCCTCTGCTCATCACCTCCATCAAAGTACCGGAGCATTATTGGGCAGACACGTGCATAAGAAGGTCTGCAGGGCGCTCCTCGTGACACAGCACTGGGCGCTGGGGTCGGAACCGTACCTGCCGCCTCTTAACGGCCTTCTTATTGGCGGTGATGACAGCCGTCCGCGGGCCACGCGAGACGGGGCCGGCCGGCGCTGCAAACGCGTGCACCGCAGAGTGGCGCTCATACTGCAGGCACACCACCACGCAGCAATCAGGGCCAAGCAGGCAGAGGGGAAAGGGGCAGCAGGACAGCACAGCCACCACTGATGCAAGCATGGCGCCGCGAGCATCCAGAAGGGCCTGTAGAGCCAAGCATTTGCCCATGGGCAAATGCAAGGAGCCCCGCAGCCAGGACCAGCCTCAGCAACATCGGAGGGGTGGCATCAGGCATGTTCGCAACAACCCAGGAATTTCCATGTGCCAGCAGGGCCAGGCTGGCGGCTGCCTGCTCCTTGCATTGCCAGCGACCCGAGTAATTGACCACAGGAGCAGCCGCACGCAGGGCGGCAGGTGCTGTGACACGCACAGCGAGCGTGCCCCTGATGTTTAACTGCTCAGAAGAGATACTCAGAAGTGCCAAAAACTGAAGCAGCCAAGCGGTCCAGTTTCCAGGCCCGCTTGCAAACATGACGTCTCCAGGCGGTCGCAGCAAGCAACCATTACCTGCATTGCACTGGGTTCAACCTCACCCGCGTGTGGTGCTGTGCTCACCTGTCTAGCCTGCGTGCTCAGTCCTTCCACCTGCCGCAAACACAAGCCGCTGGCGGTGCCTGCTCGCGCCACACTACTTGCCATACTGCTTGCTCCAACTCAGACCAACCGCAAAGATGGAACAACTGACACTGTGATAGGCTCCTCCTCGTAAGGAAACGGGGGTTCCTCTGTCGACTTTCCTGTTGTAGGTAACCACAGACTCCAGAGACAGGCGCTCTGCTCGCCTTCAAATGTCTGAGAGAAAGCGCTACGCCATATGGCTGGAGCAGCACCGCGTCGTCTCTCGTTGTGACCGCATTGAGACTGCTCAATGCGCATGGTTTGAGCACCGTCGCTCTAGTTCGAAGGCTCCGATTGAGGTTACCTAAGCCCTAAACCCACCCATGGGTTTGCCAGGTGGGTTTCTCTACCAATTCACGGCTGGGCCCCGTTCAAACAGGTTCAGACTACCTAGATGTAATAAACGTCCTTAACGGGTAACCCATGGGTTGAAAATAAACTACCCAAGCCCGCCACCCAAGCCAAGGGCCCGGGAGGCCTGAGTCCGGGCAGAGTCCCAGGCCGGGCCGCCCCTGCCACTGGACCTTCGCGCTGTTTTAATGTCCTTTCAAAGCTCTGGTTGACACTCTACTACCTAGTCTCTACTACTAGTACTAGGATACCGGTACTCTCGTTGTGGCTAGTCCAACACGGATTTGTGTGTTTCTTGCAAACGCTGTGCACTTCAAGTTCAACTTCAAAGCGACGCATCTGAAACTTGATTGGTGCGGTAAAAGCAAAGTATCCATTGGGAATCTGAGAAGTCAGAGCTATTGGCTTGGCCAATGTTTGTTCCTCATTCTCTTGCCTGCGCTGGTCATCGTGGCCATGGGGTTGCAGCGCAGTGGGGTGCTGCTGCGCCTGGAGCGCTGGTGGGCGGGGGTGCCGCAGCCGTCCACGCTGCAGCTGGGCTTTGCCACTGCCGCGTTCGCCGTCGTGTTCAAGCTGGCCATGCTGGTGAGGCACACCCCAAAGGATCAGGGCAGCGGCTGCCAGCTCTGCACAATAGTCTTGCGCCGTGTGGCCCTGTTGAGTGCTTGCTGCGCAGGCTGTGGGCCTGGTCCCGCTGCCAGGCGGGATCCGTCCAGGCGGCTCGTCCCATGAGTGGGGCCTGTGCTGCTCTCACGTACGGAGGGGCAGGCTGAGGCCCTAGGGGCAGCGCCAATGTGGCGCGCAGGCAGGCGTAACAATGGTGGAGGCGCTCATCCTGCTGGAACAGAAGCGGGGTATCTCCCCACCTGTCTTCAGGCAGAAGCGCTGCTATGCTCATTGGTCTCCGCTCTCCCTGACCCCTGCTGCTTGTCCTCTGTGCTGCAGTACGACGAGAGCTGTGAGCCGGAACGTGCCGCCATGAAGGCGCGCGAGCAAACGGAGGCCAACGCGCGGGCGGGCACGCTCACCCGCCGGGAGTGGGAGCGACTGCAGCAAGTGCGGCCGCACAGCCCCTTTGACACACAAAGGGGACCCCAGGGGGACACGACCCATGAGGGGCTCCGGTGAGTTACGGCAACGTGCGCCCAGGCGACGAGGCCGGCAGGGGAGGGGCTGATCGACTAGGGGAGAGGCCAACCTCTTGGCCGGCTGGCTCTCGACGGGAAGGCTGGCAGAAGGGGTTCGGGGCATGTAGCCTGTGGTCGAGCATGGAGCAAGGGCTTGGGGGCAATGCAAGCGCTTGTATGCACACGCAGGTCGGGGGTGTGAGCACAGGTGGTTCACACCGTTGTGTTCAGCGAAGCCATGGGCAGCAGGGCGGATGAAAGCGTCATCTGTGTTCGCTTACGGGACGGGACACGGCAACGACAATACAGGGGCTTAGTGGCTGCCACTTTGCATCCTCCGCGATAAAAGAACCAAATGTTGGGTTAACGCCCAACTCGGAGAGGTTGAATTTCGGAAAGCTGCTGGTCACTACCAGACGCATAGCCCATTTTGCAAGCGCCAGCCCCTGCATTCTCACACTGGCTACACGCTGCCGGATGGTCAGAACCAGCTTATGGACTCCGCCCCTTGTCTCGGAGGTCCAAGTGCTACCACCATCCCTTGGTTCGGGGCTCAGGAAGACATCCGAGGCTGGAGGCAGGCCGGAGCCGGTGGTCCGATCCAGGGGCTTCTTCTATCTTGGAAGAAGAACCATTGCTGTCGTGATTGGTGCAATCGATCCGGACCACGTGCTCTGAAGTCAAGGCTTTCCTTTCGTAATGCCCTTGGCAAAGCCAATTCTCAAACAGAGACCCATCAGACTTCGATTGAGCCTTCACTTCTATTCGACCTTGACATGCCGCTCTAGTACGTCCCTGCTGCGCATGGAAAAAAGGCGTGAAGACGCTGAGGTGCACGTTAGGAAGGCCCGGTGCACATTTCCGAGATAGGAACAAAGATGATACAAGGGTCTACCGCACTTACATATATATGCCACTCCATGCAATAGCTACTAATTCTTCTTAAGTTCGCATGATGCATATTGTCGCACTAAATCATGCCGCGACCTTAATAATACGTGCAGCTGAATTAGGGAGATAATTCAGCTGCACATACGCATTAGCTTCGTTGCAGGCCGCAGCTCGTTTGCTGTTTTTATACCGGATGATATGGTAAGCATAGTGTATAAAGTGCACATTGATGCATCATGCAAGCCTGACTTTATAAGGAAGACACATGCATGTGAGGTAGTGTGTACTCACTGCAAGCTTCAGTATCACCGATGATTGGCAACTGCCCTAAAGGTCGCAACATTCACGGTCACCACATGTTGCACTGCACCATGTAACCCATGCATGTACGTCAACCAATGCAGACAGGAATCCATGAATGTTATGCGATTCAACACGATGAGTTTGTCATTCACTCGTGACCATTGTGTATGGACCAACCAAAGACAACTCTTCCGAACCAAACTTAACATAACTTGACCAGAACGTTTTGCTTTTCAGTGATCATTGCTCCGGCCATGTGTGCAGATACATCGTATCATCACAGAAGCTTTGGACGGACTACATGCTTAGCTTTCACATGCTGTTCAGTACAATTGCTTCGTTTTGTTGACATTGCCGGAAGCATCAGTTTGGCAACCTGGAGGGGCCTTATTTGCATTCCAACCATAATCTTTGTCAGACATCGCGTCCTCTTCTGTATCCTCGCCGATACAAAGGGCCTACCCATGACGCTGGTCAGCGCCGCGCCAGCCGCCAGCCTTCAAGTTGGCTGTATGTGCTGGTGCTGTGCCCCAGCCCAGGTGGCGCTCCTTGCGCCGGCGGCCTGCCCCTGCCTCGTCCAACGCCGTCCAACACCGAGACAGAGGGGCCGCGTCATACGGCGCCCTCGTGCGTGTCTTGTCTCCGGGCTCGCTTTGCCTCGGGCTCGCCGTCCTCGGCAGCGTCGGGGTCGGCCTGCACCGGCGTCAGCACACGAGCATCAACATTGCGAGGTTGGGCCGACAACCTCCCACGGCAACGTTGCGAGTCAAGGCTAGCCGAGGACGGCCCTGTCGGCGCCTCTCTCCTCTTCCGAAACAAGGCAACGAATCCGCACACGAGCAGGTCCCGGCAGCCTCACCTTCACCTCTGGTGCACGCGCTGGGCCGCCTGCCTCCGTCCCTGGCTGCGCCTCGTCGAGCTGTGTCCCGGCCTCCCCGTCCTCCTGCTTGGGCACTCGCAGCGCCCCCCGCGCCTCGCCGGCCTCGCCCCCGCCCCACTGCTTTGCCACCGCCCCGCCTCCCTGCGCCCCCTCCAGCAGCGCCACAAGGTCGCCCAGCTCCTCCCGCAGGCTGCTCGTCGCTCCCCCGTTGTCCGTGCTCTCCCCCTCGGTGTGCTCCGTCGCTTCGTCCGCCGTGCCGTTTGCGAGCGCGTCCCTGTCTGCGCGGCACTTGACGTGCACGATGGGCCCGCGCTCCGCTCCGTCTGCGTCGTCGTGCAGGTAGCTCGCCCCCCGGTACATCCACTCGTCCTCCTCGGCGCTCCAAAACACCTCAAACGCCTCCCCGCACAGCGCGCACGTGCTCTGGGCCTCGTCCGCCGGCACTGC
>DF237551.1:0-29535 GCA_000708835.1 Klebsormidium nitens
CAGTGTTAAGACTGGGCGTCCGGCCCCTGGTAAATGGACGCCCGATGGCCGCCCCAGACCCCCGAAGGGGGTCGCCAGGGTGTCCGAAGGACGCCCGATCAGCTGGGCTAGGGGGTCCGGGTGACACCCAACCGCAGACATCAGGGTGCCCATGGACACCCATTCAAACTGGTTCAGGGGGTCCATCGTCCAGCAGAATATGAGCATTACCTAAATACAGCTCACTTCTGTTATAGTACCATTTTTGCAAGCCAAACCTGTTACAGTGTCAAAATTTGAACGTTGGACTGGGTGGCTATCAACAACACTATCCTCCTTGCACAGAGGACGAGCTGTAAAAGAGGGCGTTCTGCCGAGAGCTATAGGTTCGTGCGACACGCTACAGGGCTTGGATTTACATACCCCCAGCGCTTCTTTACGGTCGATCTAGCTAAGTCCCGACTCCCCTGTGAGGCGGCCGGGTTAATCATGAAGAACGCCCGGGGGGCTCCCCGATCGAGGCGCCGAAGGCGCCTTCGGACGCCCAATCAGAGCGACCAGGGCGCCCCGTGGGCACCCAATCACGCCCGCTAGGGCGTCCAAGGGCACCCAATCGAAAAAGTTACGCTTAACACTGCTCTAGAGGCAACTTATCTTGCATTCGTATAGGTTCGAGCTCATTATAGGCAAGGGCCTCATGAGTGTTTTCAATGATTGGAGTGGTTTGCACTTAGGTAGCCTGTGTCCCAATCGATATTGGCAGACAGCCCACGGGGGTACCCTTCCACACCGGCCCCCGGAGTAGGTTTCATGCTTATCCCGAAAACACCCGAAAGGTCCCGAAAGAC
The DNA here is from genome assembly GCA_000708835.1 of Klebsormidium nitens. Lineage (NCBI taxonomy): Eukaryota > Viridiplantae > Streptophyta > Klebsormidiophyceae > Klebsormidiales > Klebsormidiaceae > Klebsormidium > Klebsormidium nitens. The sequence goes on from DF237551.1 coordinate 828, forward strand.
TCGTAGTGAGTACTGTCGCTGTCGCTTTCGTGTCAAGTTTCACGTTCTTTTCGCTTCTACTTTCGTCCCGATCCGTCGTTCCGATCTATTGTTCTCTTTGTTTCAGTCTTTAATGATATGTTCCACTACGGGTCCATTGCAGTCCGTTCCATCATGAGCCCGTTCAATGCTCCCTTCCGTTCTCCTTTTGATATGCTTCCGCTGGTCCTACGCACTTCGCTTGCGTCTCTTTTTTTCCACTCTGACCACTCGCCTCTAGCTGCTCTGTTTTTCTACAATTTCCGACGGACCTCTGCTAGGCAGGCGGATCGTTTTTCTCATAGATATACTCGAGCTCCATTTGCGGCCATGAAGCAAAGAGCGCCATTCTTGCATAGGAACCTAGTTGCGTCGCATGTACGTCACCAACTGTAGAGAATACGATCAGCCGGGCGTTCTTATGCACTGTGCGCCTCTTGGAACAGCTTCCTCATGAGCTTTGCAAGTTCGTCTTATCATTGCCAGACTATCTTATAATGGCAACCGACGTTTATCATCTGCAACAACCAATGAAGAGTCACTGGCTGCCTGATCACACTGAAGCTGCTTGGCATGAGGAACTCGTGATTGATTCTCGCAAGGCAGCCCTACCAAAACGTGCCTGCTTTCTTGCGAGAGAACCTTGCCTCTAGTCATCGCATCATGCCGATTTCACTAGCTTGGGCTTGGCAGCGAGTCCGATCGGACCCGTATCTGCACTACATAGCATGCAGCATGGGATCAGAATGATGCCGAGTGTTAATATCGACCATTCAATCGTGAGCACAAGGCCGCCCGTGTTCGAACGGGCATACTAGATCGTCAGTTTGAGGGTTTTGGCGTAGATAAAGTTCTTGCTATCAATGCGTCGCTGACGAGTCTTATAGACACAAAGACGGCTCGAACGAACACTCAACGCTACATGGCTTTCGTTGGCATCTACTCATTGCGACTTAGCGGTTCACATTGCGGCAGCCGCCACTTGCTCCTCTTCTTGCTGACCCGAGAGTTCAGCCGCCTCACGGTCCGCTCCTTGCATGAAGTTTGGCGGCTTAGGAACGAGTCCTGCAAAAGACACGAGTGCTAGCAATCAGTCAGTCTTACTCTAATTGCTCCAAGACATGCGATTGCAGGTGAGGAGATAACGTCAATCACTTTGCAGAGATACTTTACGCAAACAAACCACAAGCAGTCCGGTACTTGGCGTCCTACGACTGTCCGTGAAACTTGATTCTGCTTTTTGAGGGCTTACCCAATTTCACGAGAACCGACTTCAAAAGACAAGTGCGTTCTAGAGGTGGTCCATTTTTAGTCTCAGCTCATTAGTTATTTGTCATCTGGATGCAATCCTACACGAACCCACGTTCTCGACAGGAAGCTATCGCTAACAAGGACAAACCTTACAAGCACTGTTCAAAGGTCTCGTGCAAGAGAAGCAATAGCAAACTGACAGTTGTTCATATTGGACCCCTGTCAACATCGGGGATTTGGCAAAACATTGTCGACATAACCGGACAGAGTCAAGTTCTGGAAGTCGACTTTGGCCGGAAACAATCTAGAAATGTGCACAATCTGACAGTCTTCGCGGTTTAGGGTTATAGGGATCCCGGTCTAGGCCCTCACCCAGCGTCTTGAACATCTGCTGATCTTGATCGTAGTCGTTGTTGGGCGTCGTCAGCAGCTTCTCCCCCGTGAAGATCGAGTTGGCGCCAGCCATAAAACATAGAGCCTGCAAGTAAGCACGGGCTATAGATGGTAAAAGCACCCTTTTCGAGCGTTCCGCTCGAGCTGGAATCAGCAGATACCCGGCACTTTGTGCCTAGAATGTTCGCTCGACGTGCTTGGGTAAAAGTACGAGGTTTGTGCTTGAGAAATGAACTTGCAAAACATGTTGGCAGAGACCGAGGGGCATAACATCGCCACGGGCCGACGCGGCCCCATAAGAATAGATTGGCCAAATTTACTTCGACGAAATCTTCCTTGAGATGTGATCACAGGACCGAAGTGTCTGAAAAGAGAGAAATGACCCCTTAGGAATCCACAGCAGGTGGCTGAATCTCAATCGAGGATTGGAGTAAGCGGTCCAGCATCTCTTGCTTCTTGTGGAAGACGATGTCGGATTCAAAACTGGTCTCCTGACTTCTAAATTCCACCAGCTTTGACCTTTGTGGGCTGATGAAGGAGAGGAGGAACAAAGGAAGGATGAAGCGACAGAAATGACCGTTACTCTATGAACTTGCTTTGCTTAAACGCGAGTATTAGCCCAAAAGTACGACCAGACTGTGCAAAATCTGGTGGTTGGCCCTAACAAACAGCGTCAGTACTGATCGCTACGGACCATCCTTGTACACGACGAATCGCTGATGGACAAAGTCAGGGACTCTCCTTTGTCCCTGAATTATTCCTGGAGCAAAACCCGCACACAGCCTACCCGCTTATCGCATAGCTTTTCCACATGGTCAGGTGATCGCAGAATGCCGCAATTGAGAACTTGTTCAAAAGGGACGGCATTCACTGTGGGTGTCTGCGCACGTAGTCTTTGGTGTCAGAACGGATGGAGGGAGAACGGGGCCTCCCGAGCCAACGTAAGAGACCGTTTCTAGCTATAATCCCCAAGATCGACGGTCTGGGTTGCTCAGATTTACAATGTTGACCGCGATCAAAGGAGTGGGGTCCCAGGGACGGCCCGGGAGTTCCTTCCGTTCTGTCATACAAAGAAGGGATTTCAAGTCCTGTTGCTGCTATTCTGAGGCACGCGGCTGTTCCGGACTCGGGACGGGGCCAAAACACAGAGTTCGGGCATCCGTGTCGAACACATCCCACGACGCCCTCTTTTGAAGTGGGCGTAGGATTGAAAGGGCACCAGTGACTTTCCAAGTCTCAGAGAGCACTCGTCGTCGACGAATAATGTTGCATCTTGGTAGTTTTCCACGGCGACCAACGTGGCGGTCTGTTCTCCGAGGCGTGAGGTCACATGACATGACCCGAAAAACGGACCGTTCTGTTGAAGCAGAATCCAGAGAAAGGAAGAGCGTGGTTACCTGCTCCGGCAGTGAGAACTTGACGCGCCCCGCAGACAACCGCACCATGGCCGTTGGCATCGTGACGCGGGCGGTCGCGATCATGCGGATCATCTCCCAGACCTCGACGGGCTGCACGCAACGAGATCCGGTCTGTGAGATGAGATGATTTGGCGTGCCAAAGATCCATCCAGATAGCGCTCTGGGCGCCGAGTCCACCGGTGCGCCGTAACCCTGCCTTGACCCTGCCTTGACCCTGCCTTGACCCTGCCGTAACCCTGCCCGCGTACGAGTTTTGCTGTCCCGCCTGAGAAGTCTCGTCTCCTAAGCCGCTCAGCTACTTCGATGGGTTCAAACTTCACGACAGCAAGCGAGTTTGAAGGCAGCCTCCCATGCGAGGACTACAGCGGCCAGAAATTCTGTCAAACCTGCAGCATCTTGACGGGTTATAATCCATACAATCGAAGAACACTCTGCATCACAGCCGCACGGATGTGTCGCTCCTCCTTTCGACTTCCGCCCTTGCTTCGGCAAGCGCACGCAACGTCCCTCAATACGCCGGTAAATCCCCCTTGCGTTAGCACATAAGCTGGCCCCCCACTCATACCTTTTGGTCCTGCAGGGGCGTCCCGGGTACTGCCAGCAACGCATTGATGGGCACGGACTCCGGATGCTCCGGTAGCGTGGCAAGGGTGTGAATAAGCCCCACGCGGTCCTCGGCGGCCTCCCCCATGCCGATGATTCCCCCGCTGCACACGCTGATGCCGGCGTCGCGCACGTACTTCAAAGTCTGCGAGAGCGAAAGGAGTGTGGTTATGGTAGGAACGAAGAGCTTTCATGTGCCAAGAGTGTTTCGCGTTGCACGTATATCTGTCCTGTCTGATTGTCAGCGCTGATGCCAGCCTTGCGGGGTCTGCAGAACGAGGTGAGTGAGCATATCTTCAGAAAAGAGGACGACCTTCCAAACTATTTCTCTGATTGGTAGAGTTGTCCAAATGCCTTATGCAAGCGCTGTGTGCCCGCTTATGCAAACGTAATTCAGGGCCTGCGAAGAAGACAGTCCGGAGTCGTGCATGAACGGGAATCTTCTCGGACATTTGCAGGGTTTGGAAAAGCTCAAGAAAGAGGGGCAGTTGTCCTCTGAAGTCGCATGCGGAAGCTTGAATGCTTCTACAGAGGATCTGTGCGAGGATCTCGGGGTTTGCAGATCCGGGTGCCGATAGTGCATCGATAAGCTCACTTCTTAGTTCTGCATCATTTCCAGGCAAGGAGCTCACACGATCTGTGGAGGTTAGACCAACAGCAGGTACTTTATACGCCAGTGCAATCGACCGTTTGGAAAAGAGGACGAGGACCCTTTACCTGCAACCGGTCATCATAAGAGCGCGTGGTGATGATGGACGGGTAGAACTCGCGGCTTGTGTCGAGGTTGTGGTTGTACGCCGTGAGGCCCGCCTCGCGCAGCTGCCGCGCCTGCGCCTCCTCGATCATGCCCAGCGTGCAGCACACCTCCATGCCCATCCCCCTGGAAAGGGCAAATCGGGTAACTTGTCAAAATGTCACGGTGTAAGTTCCCTATCTGTCATCGTCTTTGGATAGGTCTGATCTCCCTCTTCAGAGAAAACCGACGTGTGGATTCTGCCTGCCATGCTTCAAGGCAACCTTTGAGACATTTCGTAGGCTTGGTCTGCTCTTCTTCCTCTTTCGGCTGTGGATCATGTCGGCTGTGGATCGAAACAGGATCGTGTCTCATTATACTTCGACACATCATATTTGCCCGGCCTGACGCTTCTGGGCTTCACCTGAGCTTGTCTCTGCCCAATCTTTCGACATCTCTTGGGGATTTAGTCCTCTGCATTTACTGATCCTTTGGCACATGCAATGCGTCACTCTGTCGGGTTTCATCTGCGCTTCTGGTGACATCCTGAGCCAAATTCCCCTTGGGCAAGCAAACAATCCCCTCGAGTGTCAAACCCCCTGGGTATCCTGTACGTATGGCTGCGCCAATAAGCCCATACTCTCTAAGATCACCACCCAAGGCGCTGATGAAGCCGACAGCTCTTAGGCAATAATCCCTCCCCACTAACAGATTCGATCAGGTAAGAGGTTACTTCCACCCACTGTTCCTTGACTGAGCGATATGCAGTTGACTGAAGCAATATGAGCTCAATGTGACCACAGCGGACACCAAACAGAGGTGAGTCACTTACCGGATCTCCTTCACATAGGTCAGAATCTGGTTGAAGTTGGTCTTCCGTCCAATCGTGTCCCTCCATGCAGCCCCCATGCAGAACCGAGTGCTCCCCGCCTCTTTCGCCCTTCGCGCCGCAGCGATGACTGTGTCTTCCGCCATCAGCTTTTCGGCTTTCACACCAGTGCTGCAAGAAGCCGCGCGCGTATGCTTTCGAGAAGGATTGAGAAGCTGGGGCCGAATCGTTAGAACTGCCTAGCAATCAGGGGCTACGCAGCATGAAAGTGGACTACCTTGTGAAGCTAGTATCCCCCGGGTATGCCCTTTTAAGCAAGTACGGAGTAGACGGACGAGGACTATTGAGGAAAGCAGCACCTGCATGCTGATTGCCCTGAAAGACAACAGGGACTTTCAAGCTTAACTTCCCTCGTGTATCAGCCACACAATACTCCATTGGAACGCCTCCTTCAAGCCCTAAACATAGTGCACGAGTGATCGCCAGAGCCCCAAGGTTCAGCATCTTTCAACTATGCCAAAAGATGGTGGTACTAATGCTTACGTGTATCGGCTCGACTGCGGGCAGTACGAGCAGTCCTCGGAGCAGCCCCCCGTTTTGATCGACAGCAACGTGCATTGCTGCACCTCTCGGAAGCGGTGGAAGTGCCGATGGACCTCTGCCTGCGAAACGACAGGAAATAAGTGTTACAGGCAACCTTCTCTGTTTCGAAAACATTCTGTCGCTTAGACTGAGGCCTTGATATTTATTTCCAATGTTCTTTATTTTGCTGCAGAGGCCACTGTCATATTGTTGCACTTATCGTATCTGCGTGCCTGAATAATGTTTGAACGACACTCTTTGTGCGTCAAAGACTTCCGCTTCTAGTGGCATTCTTCAGGTCCAGGGAGTGGTTGCCATGAGAGGCCAAGTTTGTCGTCCTGAATCCTTTTGAAGATGCTTGTCAAAAGGCACCTCTCAAACGTTCAAGAGACTTTTGATCGTGTTCCATTCCTGCACATGACCAGGGGAGACAAGCAAGAAGATTGATTGTGTGTATAGAGGAAGTTGGGAATGCAGAGTGTCACCGCAAGAAAACCTTTGGATATGCTGATTGTTAAACCAGTATTACGCAATTCACTGAAAATCAAGAGTCCTCTGACCACTGTTCATATTTCAATGCTGGCAAGAACTGATAAATGAGAATGCATTGAGCGTAAACGGACTCACTCCATGAAAAAGTAGGTCCATCAGCGGCGAGTCGAAGATGGCCTGGATTTCGGCCTTGCTCCAGTCCTTTCTCGGAGCATTGCGCAGCGCATACTCTGCCGCCACAGACACCGCGGACCGCCCCTCAACATGAGGGGCCGATGCTCTGCTTGTCGTCGTTGTACCCCTCGGATCTGCGTTCGCTGTACTAAAACCGGTGTAGACTAGCGGTGCTCTAGTTGTTGTAGCCTGTACTTGAGCCTGAGCAAGCTTGGTGGAGTCCGACTGGGTGTCCCTTGCAGCATTTTCAAAAGGAGCTGAGGGGAAGGCTCCGAAGGAGGGCGCCAGAAAGGCTGGGCGGAGTACCCCCGCTAATCTTTCTCGGGCCGCTTTCTGGCGCCAAATGTGAGCGCCTAGTCTCTGCAGCGCCATTTTTGGCTCAAGGCGGAGGGCAATGGAGACCCAAGTCAAGCTTCTGGTCAAATGCAGGAGAATGCTGGTTCTCTTTGCGCTCCCAGGTAGGCAACAACTTGTGCGGCTGCCTACAGGTGCCTGGACCGAGTCCTAGCTGCTCCCCTCCTGCCGCCTTATGCAAAGATCTGTCAGCAGAAAAGGTGGTGGCATGTGACAGCGCACCAATGCTTTCAAACCCTTTTCAACCACCACAATCTGCGCGCTCTGCCCCAGCTCTTGAGCTCTGCAAAGGATGGCAAACCTTAAGCTTTGGCCTCAACTCGAGAGTGGCGAGAGAGCGTCCTCTAGAGCTATTTTCAGCAGCTGCCTTGCTGCATTGTCCTCGAAAGTGAAAGGTCTGCATCGTCCTTCCCATTTCGAAGTTTAAGTTTCGTTAGGCAAACCCGTTCGAAGCTGGCAGACTGTAGTCTGTATCCTCACATCAGGGACCATACTGTGACAGCGTGGCATGCATGTCATGTACAAAGCACCGTCCGATGGTCCCCAAGTTTCAGATTAGGCGGTCTCCATCCACCCAATTGAAGGCTCTGTAAATAGACCCCTATCAATGCGTCCTGGCGTTCTGACCTCAAACATCATGTAGGTGAACTGCTTTTCTCGTCTGCACAGGCAGCAGAGAGTCAGAGTCAGAGAAGAACAAGGACTGATTGTCTACACCAAAGCCAAAGGCACCGCATTGAGTCGCCATTGCTCTTTGATCCTCTAGACCCAGCAAGGGATGGGCGTGGATCACTGGATGGGCGCAACCAATGGATTCTGTACTGCTACATGGACATGAGTTGAGAGCTTGAGGGGAAAGCAATCGGCGTCGAACCCCCATCATTGTGAAAAACGGGGCAACAAGGAGCGACAGCTTTGGAGGTGAGACGTGATTTTATAATGAAACTTTATGTGAAACGACGTACTTGCAAGCTTTGACCCGATGGAATGGTGGTGGGCTTTATAGCTTGATCTTCATACATACATTCAATGCCAGCAGCAAAGTTTCGATGCAAATGTAGTCCTGCTTTACATGATGAGGCAGAGAGTCAGCGGACTTGGACATTGCTGAGGCCAACGCAATAAGAACCTGACAGTCTCCTCTTTGCCTCCTCAGCTGCAACACAATCATTTGCTTCATGGCATGAAGTCTGGGCTTTAATGAATGATCATTGCTCCCCAACGAAAATTTGGCTTGGACAACTGCGGTTGGCTGTCTTTACATATTTCGTTACTTCTTCTTGAAAGCTCTCGGTCCTTTTTCTCATTATTTTAGCCCTCCGGATTCTACATGGTGCTTTAAAAAGAAAGCTTGGTCAACCTTGCAAGCAACTCAAGTGAAAGTTGCACCGTCGCTTGGGCAAACACACTTCAACTCGCACGCGGCAGTTGACCAATCCATCAAAGTCCACAACTCATCCTGATGCCAACGCAGCTTACAACCTCTATGACAGACACAGAAACACCCTAACCAACTCTGACCTCGAAGTCTCTCTGCCATTCTAGCAGATTCACCATGGCCCTAAAGACGCCACTGTGCGATCTTCTCGCCTGTGAGTACCCTATCATGAACGCTCCGATGAGGGACCTTGGAGGTCCCCGGCTCGCCGCGGCTGTCAGCAACGCCGGCGGCTTTGGGGTTATTCAGAAGCAGTACGACACCCCTGAGCTCTTTCGGGAGCACGTCAAGCAGACAAAGGCCCTCACGGAGCGGCCATTTGGGGCAAGCTTCTTGCTGAGCTTTCCGTATGAGGAGCTCCTGCAGGTAAGTTTGGCTAACCGAGCAAACAAACAAGAAAGTTGGTTCTTGAGGAGAATTGTCAATTTATTCCTTCCTGTTATGGAAGGTCAGCCCAGGAGCGTAGAGGAGACGTTGATTTGCCGGAGACATTGATTTGCCGGACCTGCTTCTATGCTTCGCTTGGACTGGTTGTTGAAGCTCGGACACTTTTGCCCATTTGGAACTGATATCTATGATACTCCATCTTTGCCCTGTATATTCAACGGTATTGTCCCAGGATTTTATGTAATGCCTTGAAGGTCTGGCGCGTGTGTATATGTTTCGATAAGTCTAATGCAGTGGTTCGAAGCCCCAACGCTCAAGAACCCAGTCTCAAAAAACTTGTTTTAAAGAGTCCTTAAAACATACATTGTGAGCTGTCAGCTGTGACTGTGCTTCATGGCATGTTTGGTCATCGTCAGTCCTGTGTGCGCCTGGACGGGATTTGCCAGGCATACGCTAGATCCAAACCTGGAGCATTCTCCATATTATTCGTCCTTCTTTAATGCTTCTTTTCTCCTTCGAACCTGTGAAGGATCGACCTGCCAATCCACAAAGCTTTTCTCTCCCTTTTCCCTCTCCTATTCAGCAGTACGCTCTGATCAATCTGTTATGGTGCACCAGTAGCCGAGGGCCCTCTACAAGGTACGGCTGTTCGAATGTTCTGTACGCAAACCATCTTTCACCGACCAAAAGCTGAACACATGAGAAGTGTCAAAGATTTGAGTTCGTCATATACCTCAGCCGTTTGCTGCTTCCTGTGACAGGTCTGCTTTGACGAGGGGGTCCCCTACGTGTCCTTCTATTGGGGCGACATCCCCCCTGTCATCATCGAGCGGTGCCATCAACACGGAGTTAAAGTCGGTCAACAGGTTGGGACCGTTGCTGATGCAGTCGAGTGCAAGGAGGCTGGGGTCGACATCATCATTGCCCAGGTACGATTGTTTAAAGCACTGTGCAACTTTGAAGACCTATCTTGTTGTTGCCGACCGTTCGCTTGACAGCTTCCCTTCAAAAACATCATGTGGACCTATTCTGTTCTTCGCTTGAAATTTGAAACAAGACTGGATACGAAGTGCAGTGTACGCTTTGTCCATGAAAATGCGAAGCGTTTCAACATTTTCGAGTACAAGCCTGACCATGCGAACACGCTCTTCTGCTGAACGCCTCCTTCTCCTGTCTGCTTTCTTCTTATCCTCGTATCTCTCCTTTTGTGCGCATTGCCACTTGCCTCTGGGTTTCTAGCTTCGGCGTCTCTTTAGAACTCTCAGATTTAAGGTCGCAGCATGGCTGCCTTGTTGCATTCGAACAAGGAGACGAACGTCTGCCTCCCGACGTTAGGCTCATGTGCCTGGGCTTTGATGAGGGCTCAATCGTTGAACCACCTTGAGAACCCTCTTCATCGCAGCGTCCATGTTAGAGCTATATTCTCAGAGTGTTGGCAGATTGAAAGCTCTTTGAAGCATACAAGCAGACTTAGTGAGCATTTGTCATACGACTGACTTTCAGGTTTCCAGTTGCCGACGTCGTATCTCCTGCTGGCTTCTCAGTTGAACGTGGTGTAAACGGCATACTGTGCTTTTGTTGCGAACTCAACCGTGTTGTGCACGGTCGACTCTTCTTGCTACAAGCTTTTCTGGTGCTCTGTGTAAGTCACATCAACCCCACGACGGCCTGTCTCTGCAGGGAGAAGAAGCGGGAGGACACGTCATTGGCAACGTCAGCACCATGGTCCTGGTCCCAGCGGTGGTAGAAGCTGTGAAGCCCGTGCCTGTCTTAGCTGGTGAGTCTTTCTGCACGTGCCTTTACGATGTGAATGCTCCCTCTATTCTTGCTTGCCTTCGGAATCCAATTCGTCGCAAAGAGGCCGAATAATCCTTCCGTACCATTGTCTTCTTCAGCCCCTCGCGCCGTCATTCCATACGACTGAGTGTCTAGCGCAACGCGTTGATCGCTTACTCCGGTTTTGAGTTTGACGAGCGCAACATACACAGCACTCTGAGTCAGGCTTTGACGTCTGGTCTTTCACCAGCCGACCCGTGTCAATCTATTTAGTTTCGCTCTATCTCAAGTCGGGTTCCAAACCTTCCCGAACCGTAAATTCTGGTCCAAACAAGAACTCAACCACCGTCACTCAGCCGCAAACCATCCCCTAACTCGCCCTAACCCCCTTCCAGCCGTACTGCGCAGCTGGAGGTATTGCTGACGCCCGGGGCGTGGTCGCCGCTCTTGCCCTCGGCGCCCAAGGAGTGGTGCTAGGCACCCGGTTCCTTGCGACTCCCGAGTCTGACGCACACGACCTCTACAAGTCAGTACTCTCTTCGTTTGCGCCCTTCCTTTTCTCCGTGTTTGCCCTGTCCAAAAGGGAGCAGTTGTTTGATATTCTCGATTGGTTTGTTTCAATGTCTGGCTTCAGCAAGCTCTTGTTTTTTCAGAGAGGCCTTGAAAGGCTTTCACGTTCAATGTGACGCGGATCCTCGAGGGCAGTATTCATGCCAAGCAGCCAACACCGAAATAACGATCAAATGTTTCCCGCTCTCAGCTTTCAGAGTGCATCTTCTCTCATCGCTTCTAGCAGTCCTGTAGAAGTCTGTACTCGAGATCAGGTTCACGCCTTTCCCGGCTGCTCAATCGTCTTTACTCTAGTTCAAAGCTCGTAGAGGATTCGAGCTGTCTGTGGCCTCTTTAGATTGCTGTCCCGGTGATGATGCGTCGCCTCCGAACGTAACTCTTAACCAGGCCTCAACTCTTACGAGCTTATTTGACAGGGAGAAGCTGCTTTCAGCGTCCGAGCTCGACACTCACAAGTCGCTCCTATGGGGCGCTGCCTGGCCGGATGCCCCTCATCGCGTCCTCCGGACTGGGTTTGTTGAAGCCCACAGTGGGACAGAGGAGGAGGGGCAAAAGCCAGCCCCTCCGGACGCACCAACCATCGGCACGAGGATAGTGGGGGGAGTGAAGAAAGAAATAAAACCGTTCCAGGTATGCCACTCACGCCCATAAAACACGAGACAGGTTGTTGCTCCTTCGGGACGACTTTCGGATCGAGCGTTTATCTTTCTGTTTGGGATGCGGCGTCGAATCTTAAGGGGTTCATTACGCGGGGGATCTTCCGGGGGTTATCTTCGAGGGGCCTTGCGGAAGCCTTTGAGAATCATTCTGTATTACATTTGTCTCGTATCTTATTCAAGCTTTTGCACTAACCTATGTACTAGCTTCCTTGGGCGGACCACCCGTGATATCGGGATGAGTGGTCTGGTTGATTATTGCTTACTGAGCCCATGTTCTGCAGACTGACTCCAGTCCACTTAGCTTTTTAACTTAGGACGACGGGGCAGAGCTGACTTTCAAGATGCTGAGTTGGTCGCGTTCGTTCAGGTTCAATTTCTTATTTTTGTCGTCTCGCTTCTGCCCATGTCAACAGCGCCACATCCCACTGCTTGAACAGGAGCCGACAGCTCATTCGAGCGTGCAAAGTTTTTGATCATACCGTAGGCACCCTCTGCTTGAGAAGCGGTCTGCGGCTTGACGTCTTTTCTTGTCTACGTAGGACGTTTCTCTGGTCTTGGCTTCGCCTTTGTCTTGCTTCTCAGAAGTTGTGGAGCTTCTTCTGCTCACATCAAGTGTTTACGAGTTCACTATGAGTAGACTGAAGTGAAAGCTCATTCTTTGCCTCTCAAGCACGCTCTGAGATCTTGCAAGCGGCTGCGTTGTTTGATTTTCAGGGTTACACTGTAGACCAGACTGTGGAGGGCGAGATGGACAAGTTGTGTTACTTCGCTGGGCAAAGTGTGGGCATGATCAATGAACTCAAACCGGCCGGAGACATCGTCCGTGAACTAGTTGATGGAGCGCGGCGGCTGATACACGGAGAACTTCTTGCTTTCGTTCCTTGATTCTTATTTCCCTGGAGAATTCTGGAAATAACACGATAACAAGATGTTTGTATTTCACAAGAAATATAGCCCTTGAAGACTTGTCTTGCGTTTGCACGTACTCTTTGCTTCTCTTTCGTTGAGGGAGTCGTTCACGAGCACACAAGCGATAGTCAGACTTCAGGCGGGGACGATCCGGAGATTGAACTGGGTTGAAGGCAGAGTAGGCCCAATGAGGAACGTCGCCTGCACCGGCCACAGTTGGACAGTCGATCTGATGCTGATCAAATGCCTGCGATTGTTAACGGGAATATCATGAGGCGCCTCATTCGCATCACTTGTTCCGAAGCCTGATTGTGAATATCATGAGGCGCCTCATTCGCATCACTTGTTCCGAAGCCTGATTGAGGCATTCAGTTGGAACTTTCTACACTAGCATGGCCTGTCACTGTGCCACTCTTAGTACATGCATCGCCCTGTTAAGACCTGCCAACTGACGATAAGCACGGTCCAAACGCCAGCTATAGCCGCCTAGGCCCATGGTCATTAATGAAGTGCCGTCATGTAAGAACATGTGTCGCGGGCTGGAGAATCTTCAACAGAGATTGGGACATGCACGGCCGCGGGCGGCCTCAGTGACATATATATACGGAGTGAAGATCGTGGTAATTGGCTTCAGTGCTGTACCACATATCAACCACCAGCTAGCATGAGCGCGGTTGATTAGACCCCAAGTGGCCGGCCCAGACGCGCGATCACATGTGACGGTGTGTGCAGCGGCATGCACATACGTGATCGGGTGATCGAGCAGAAGAATAAAACTCAATTTACCGCCCGATACCTGGCCCGACTCGACATGTCACAGCCCCTGACCAAGGGCCAGTCCATATATTCAAGCTGCAACACAGGCTTGTGGAAGGAGGCAAAGAATTGTGATGCCCATTTCCGGCGAATGCCAATAACGCAAACGCCTCGCAGACATCGGACATAAGCAACGCCAAGAGCGAAGTCTACTTCATCATCCGAGATGACAGGTAGAAGTTCCAAAAGATTGCGCAGACCGACATGAATCCTACTCTTGCTTGCAGCGGCACAACCCCGAAGTTAACTGTGGCTGCCGGAACCCAGAACTTCCATCCGTCCACCATCGTGGAGAAGAAGTCGGACTTGTACTTGGCAGGAAGGTCCTTGATCCGGCCAGCCCAGAGGTAGTTCCAAGCAAACACAACCGCAACCACAGCTGGGCCAAGCACAATCTGCAAGTTCAAGTCGACGGATTTCTTACAAAAGCACTTCGACGAAGGGCAACGAAGTTGAGTTCTGACTTGGGCACCAGCAGAAGCTTAAGCATGAATGATGGAAATGGAAAGCTGCTGGCTGCCTTAAGGCCTGAAGGGTATGCTGTAATGCCAAACACGTAGCCATGCCAATACATTTCTGAGCCCACAGTTGAATTAAGATTTGACATCAGAGGTTGTCTGAAGTGGCCAGATTGACCAGTGTCAAATGCACCGAGTCAGCTAAAAAAGGTGCCCAACTTTCTCAGTGTGTCCAGACTCGTGGGACATTCTTTTCTTGAAGAACTGAATCATCTGACTGGTCGAATGCTGTTCAGGATTCTAAACTGCAACAACTTGCGAAACAACTTCATTCTCAAGATGCAACTTCTGTTTTTGTATGTCTTTCACCAGATCCTTAGAAACAGAGTTGGGCAACTGTTCATACAAAGTGGATAGGAGAGAGGGCAAAGCTCGAGAAAGAACGAACCCACCTGGTTCAAGACAATCTTTGCAACAAAGTTGGACAGAGTCTTCTCGGGCAGACGCGCGTCCAAAAGCTTGTACCACCAATCCGACCCCGGCCCGTACAGCAACGCTCCGTAGGTCAGCATCCGTAAAGACCGCACAAAGTCATGGGGCACAAGCAACCAGCTCAAGACATCGTCGTCCTCCCCCGGCTTCAACGATTTCTTATGCTTGTGATACTTTCCAAGGGTCTGCGCGATTGTGTCGCCAGTCAGCGCTAACCCGCCCGCGGTTAAGCTCGCCTTGACCGGGAATTTGCCGAGCAGGCCCTCCGGCGCGCTTGCGCCAGCGGCCCCTGAGGCTGACTGCGGGCGGTGGGAGTGAGAAGCCCGCCGGCGATTCGTGCCCAGATTTCTGGAGTGTCCACAGGCATTGAGCGGCAGGTGGAATCCTGAACCAAAGGGGACGGAGGACGCCATGGCAGTAAAAGCACGCTACCTGCTTCTACAACCTGTTCGCCACCTAGATTGTTCAACCTTCAGCCTTGAGTGCCGACTTAAATAAGCAGACAGATTGATTGATGGAGATCCGCCTTTCCTAAGCTTCAGCAGCTTTCTTGGCGGCTCCAGTAAGCTGCCTGAGCGCTGCCACCTTTTGCGACTAGGCTGGGGGATTCCTTCAGGCCTGAAGCAGCGTGATCTCGACGTCGTCGTGAACGCCCTGCAGGAGCATCTCCGAGTCGTACTTGACGACCTTTCTCTTCTTGGCCGCCCTCAGTGTCCCGACCAGGGCTTCAAAGAGGTTGGCGCACCGGTCGTCGTTGAACAGCGTGCCGAATGTGACCTGCAATGGCCGCAAGCAAAGAGTAAAAACAAACCTCAAGTCCTGGCAAGAAAGCAAATCTGTACATTTCTCAATCACCCTGTTGATGCTTAAAGGCATGGAAGCGGGTAATTACGCCTTTAAGCCCCCATATGCGGAGTTTAGAAGCACCTGAGTTACAAAAGTCCAGACACAATCACATCAGAAACAAGGATTTGAATAAGATAGTCTGGTTGATGGCACATTGAAGCAAAGACACGAGAGCATTCCACGACATTGACTGCCCGGTATGAAAGAAAATTCAGACTTTACCAACACTTTTCCTTTCTGATAGTTTGGTGCCTGCCTGAATCGGCATACCACCAGGTCATACAATACACGTCTGCTTGAAAGACAAGCAGACGCGGCGACCACTGCGCGCACCTACCTTGTAAGTTCCGTCAGCTTCCTTTTTGCCGAGACGTTTGATCTCCGTCTTCAGCTCTTCCACTTCCTTATCGACATTCATGTCGTCTCCAAAACAAGAAAGCGCCCCCCCCCCTTCGCGTTTTTCGCCTTCCTAAAGTTGCCTGGACAGGATCTCAACTTTCAAGCAGTTCAAGCCTCAAGCCTGAGCTTGAGTTCTAGCTTGCAAGTTGCAACCTGCTCCGACTCGGTGTCCTCCGCTTCAACGACTGTCGTTCTCCCGTAGCCGGGACCGCGACGCTCGACCAACCGAGCTCTCAATACCTCCCGGTAGAGTCACAGGGGCTGTGGGGAAGGTGACCCGGGGAACCATAACCGCGTACTCACTTTCCACGGTGTTCGTAGACCGGGTGCATGTGGAGTCACCGGGTAGATTTTCCCCTTACTGACCGCAGGCGGGGCGGCAGGCGCCTGGCGCACTCCGAAATAGCAAGCTAGAAATTGGCGCCAAAACCTAAAGTTAAAGAAGCGGAGAAAAGTCTGCATGCGTCACCGTGACCTGGCATGGTGGTCCGTGCTGCCTCAATTGCGGAAGATGTTGTGCAGAATCTCTGGCTCAGATACAAGCTGTTTTTCTTCCTCCAGTTCGGTTGAACTGTCTTCTGCTTTCTGCAAGGGCGTAAACAGTGGTGGTTCTACGATGCAGCCGGTGTAAGTCTGTGGATAGGTGATTACATTGCATGCAAAAAACATATTAAGTCGTCCAGGAAATTGCCTCATGATTCTGTAGAAGGTCCACTGATTGAGAGACACCATGTCTCGGAGCCGGACTGACCCAAAGGCAACTGCAGTGGCGGAGTTGGGGCCAAAACTGTCAGCTCCGGGTCTAGCAAAGGATGCGCTCTTGAAGACTTTGAAGGTGAGGCTGTCCTTGAGTCTTTGCTGCATGGATTGATGCGATCATGTTTTGTTGATTGAATGCTGCAAATTTCAGAGAGTATTCACGAAATTAAGCAAGCGGACATGGCATCGCGTAAGGGTTAACTCAAAGTGCATGGAAAGGGTGTCAATTTGCTCAACGGCGGAAGAGGCATCTGAACCTCCAGCACCTGGCACAGATTAAATCTCCACCAGAAAAGTACTTGTAGGGAGCTGGCTACGATTCATTTGATTCTTCCGGTCAAGTTCACCGCTGTTCTTCCTCTTTTGTTCGGTTTACCTTAGGAGGGCCACCTAAAACAGGTGGCACAGCGCACGACTGCTGCGCTTAGCTATATAGCTGGGGTTTGCTATGAACCGGGTATGGTAAATTCTTGTTGTCATGCAAATGTGGCTCAGTGTCTGGTGGTGTATCCTAGATTTCACTGAAGGGTAAAGTACGAAGAGAAGTAATCAGCATCAGTCGTGCCTTAGGTTGAGAGCTTCGAAAAAAGTTCAGATGTGTGTGAGAAGCAGGAC
The DNA here is from genome assembly GCA_000708835.1 of Klebsormidium nitens. Lineage (NCBI taxonomy): Eukaryota > Viridiplantae > Streptophyta > Klebsormidiophyceae > Klebsormidiales > Klebsormidiaceae > Klebsormidium > Klebsormidium nitens. The sequence continues at coordinate 17,799 of DF237551.1, forward strand.
AGAGTGTTGGAATGGCCCCGGTGCATTCTTATTTCCCCCACCGCCATATGAAGGGCAGAAGATCCTTCTGTAGAATCTTCTGGAGGTTCTGACGATAGTACCATTTTATTTTATTTTATAGTGCCATTTTAGGTACTCAACGAAGGTCTCACTGAATCAGTCCCCTCCCCCGTTCCTTTCAGAACAGATACTGCAGAACATGGTCACTCCTACTGCCTTGGTCCGCTTCTTATTTCAGTTCAAGGAAACTGGCCGTCGCCTGTATGTAAAACCTGAACCTGGCTTGCTGATTCTTTTTTCCAGAGCATAGGCTGTCTTTACCTTGAGAAGTATCCGCCGGGCCTTTGTTCTAAGGCATAAGCTCCCTTCACACATATCCTGACTCGCTCCTCCCGGTCTTACGCTCTCACAGCAAGGCTCGGGCCTCCTTGCTGAGCTCGGCCCAGTAGCATCACCCAGCGTAAAGAACACGATTAAGCCCTTCGTAGAGGCACTTGGACAGCAGTCAATCGTTCGTCACAAGGACAAGGATGTCAAGCTGCTGGCAGCGTCATGCATCAGCGAAGTGCTCAGGCTGTGCGCCCCCGACGCTCCATATGAGGACCCGACCCTCAAGGTAGGGGATACTAGACCCGCTGACACTGGACAAAGGGGGCTCCACACTTTTTACTAGTGTTTGAACCGAGGAAACTTTTGTAGGCAGGGTGATTACAAGACCTTGCCTGTAGTGGTTACTTCCTCGGTCTGCATTATTGGTGGGACTGGCGAGTGAAGCATCTGCGGTCAGTCTGGACTCTCTTTGTGCTTTGTACTTCTTCCAAAGTCGCGCTGGCAGATACGTCTGGAGTTACAGATCAAAGCTTTTGTTCTAGCTCGGGATGCTTCGCACGGAGAGTCTGCACTAGCAAAATCCGCTTGTGACACTGCCTTTCATGTTTCTTCGAGTGTCCCGTTCTCGTCAGTCTTTGAAGTTGCTGAAGCGTTTCGATCTCGCTTCTTCACCAACTTTTGTGAGTGCAGGACATCTTCCGGCTCTTTACCTCCGTCTTCGAAGGGCTCAACGAAGTCACGGGGTCGTCCTACCTCAAGCGCGTCGCGGTCCTGGAGAGCCTCGCCAAAGTCAAGTCGTGTGTCATGATACTGGACCTAGACGATGAGGAGCTGGTGCTCAGGTTCATGGAGACTCTGTTCGACGTCATCCAGTGAGTCCTCTCGTCCAGGCTGCCAAGTTCTGAACGACAATGGCTTGTATGATGCAAGGTGCTACCAGTGTTTACAGGGTGCTAACCTTGTGCATGGAGGGGTTTGTTAAATAGTGGCGCGTATGAGTCGGCCACTGAAGGGCATGGAATGTTAGGAAGGCAACGAAGACCGATCAAACTTCTCTAGTCACTCCTCTGCACCGTATGGAGGAGTCGCTGATATGATGCTGCTTTCAAGCAGCACCTACGAAAGGTTGGCGAGCTTCTACAAGGTCGATCAGCCATCACAGGGAAAAACGACTTGTCGAACATTACTGTTGCCAGTAACTTCAGGGACGAAGAAGATTAAAGTAACCTTATCCTTCGAGCGTCTCTTCTTATCGAAAACCCGGATTTGCATTGTGGGGCTGGTTGATCCCCTAGAATTCAGGGGTCAAGCCTCTGACTGGTTTGCCTAAAGTCGATGCTGCTCCTCGTTCAACAGTATCGACCAAGCGAGGAATGTGCGCATGGCTATCTTGGAGGTGCTGGCGATCCTGATTGACGAGAGCGAAGACGTCACGCAGCCCTTTCTGGACCTCATACTCTCGTACCTGTTCTCTCCCAAAAAGGTAACGATGGCCGTGCTTCTTCTGTCCAAGCTGTAAGCATCTGGATTCCATGTGTGGCAAGTGCGATCAAGCGTTTCGATTGCCACAACTGAACCATCGAATGGAGGCTTGTATACAGCGTGGCCTGCAAAGCCTGGCAACGAACGTTTGCTCAACCCTCTCGGTGGCAGCTGAATTCTGCGTAACAAGGTCGGTGAAAGTTCCACCTTTTTCCCCTCGTTACAGAGAGATTGTCTGACGTCCCGGTTTCTGGATTGTGAGCCCGATGGAAGGTCCTGCGACGTTGTGAGACACTCTTCCATTCAATCAAATCTGATCTGGGTTGGAGATGACTCCGCGGGCCTTCTAGCATCCCTTCCCGTTCCGCAGAACAACAACCCCGCGGCTGCGCAGCTGGCGCAGGAGCGATAAGAGGTCTTGCGACATTGTGACAAACTATCAAAAGACTTTCAGCATAAACAACGTAGAATTAAGAAAGCTCTGCAATCGGCCGCACACAATCCCTTCTCTTTTCTGCAGAACGATAACTCTGCGGCTATGCAGCTGGGGCAGGCGCGCTGGGAGGTCTTGCGACAGTCTGCCACACTATCATCTTCCAGCTTGCCCCGAAGAAAGCTTCTGAATTCGTACAACATCCCTTTCCGTTTTGTAGAACGACAACCCCGCAGCCGCGCAGCTGGCGCAGGCGCTCCTGAAGCGCGAGGTGGAGGTGCTGCGCAACCCGCTCCAACAGTTCCTGCTCTCGGTGATGCTTAAGGGCAAGTCGCAGAGCGAGCTTAAGAAGGACTACCATGACATCATCTATGAGGTGTACCGCGCCGCGCCGCAGCTGCTGATGACGGTGCTGCCAAACCTGGAGGGGGAGCTGCAGGTGGGGGGCGGGTCAATTGTATGATTTGGAGCGGATAGCTTACCTGGTTGTGGGACAGGTCGTATATGCTGTCGAGCTGCCATTGCACTTCAAACACCTCCCTGTGTTTTGTGTGTCTGTCTTACGTTGATTCGATCTTCTCATCCCTCGGATACGCTTGGAAGACAAGGAGCTTTGGTTGACCCAACCACACTCACACTCAATACGATTTCCTCAGGTGAAGCAACCTGTTGAAAGCGATCGGGCCTGCCGGACAAAAGCTCTTCAAGTTTGGCCCCTATCAAGAATCTGGATCAAGCTTGCTTTCAAGACGCCATCCAACTTCTTTTGAATTCTGTACTCAGGTAGACCAAGTCGAGACCCGGCTGAAAGCGATCGACTTGCTCGGCAAGATCTTCTGCATCCCGGGCGATCAGGCGGCCACCGAGTACCGCCCGCTCTACAACGAGTTCGTCCTCCGCTTTAACGACAAAGCCGTCGAAGTACGCGCCAAGATGGTGCAGTGGGCCCAGCAGTTCCTGCCGTCGGCGCCGGACGCGCAGGCGAAAGAGATCTCAGGTGCTGAAGCGTTTCGCCCGCAGCCTGATGTTCACCTTAATACGATAATTGATTCGCGTCTAGACGCTGTTTGGAGGCCTATATCAGTTTCCTGCGATTCCTTGCTTTGTTTCTGTAGGTCGGGAGGATGTCTTATGTGTGCTTTCTGCTTTTCTTGATGTACATTTGTTTCTGACTGAATCTGACAGTGCGCAGCTTAGTAAGGTGCACTCTAAATTTGACTTGTATAAGGTGCGTGGCAAGCAAAGATGGTTCTCGTCAAACGGCCCTGCGCGTTAGTTTTGGTGCACCTGGCTCGTCCTTCTTGATAAACAGAAACATCAACAGTTCGCAAACCCTTCGGCCACATATGATGTACAACCATCTGTGGCCCTCAAAAGTTTCTGATCCTGCGCCGCTTGCTCCTTTCAATATACATTTCCTTTGGCTCACAACGCAACCCGTCCTCAACACTGAAGCGCCCTAGCCCTCGAAAACCTTTCCTTCGCAAAGGCCCACATACTTGCGTGCGGTGCGGTGCAGACAACTTACTGCAGCGGCTGAAAGACTACGACGATAAGATCCGGTCCCAGGCCGCTGTGGCGGCCTGCGAGGTGGCGAGCGTCAACCCGGACGCAGTCTCGGCGGAGCTGCTCATGGCTGCCGCCGACCGGATGCGAGACAAGAAGGTGAGCAGCGGGGCAAAGCTGGTGATCTAATGTATCGATTAGATTACCAAAAGGAGACGAAAGCTGCTCCTCCTCCAGTTTGAGTCCTGCCCTCTTGTTCTGAATTTGTTCAGGCGGGCGAGGATCCGGGATCGGTTCCTTTCTGCTTGCAGCTGTCCCTGCATCTGACATGGACACACCGCTGATCTGCTCTTGGTGATTCGTTTTGAGTTGCCCGACGTTGCGTCATCCAAAGCAACCCAAGCTATTGCTTCCTCTTTCCCTCCTCGGTTGGTTTAAAAGCGAAGAAGCGGTGATCATTGCAATCATTGCGATGCTGACGAGGCTCCTGTTGCCAGGTATTTGTCCGGAAGGACGCCCTCAAAGCGTTCACCCAGCTGTACAGCAAACAGGTCACGTGGGTGACGCAAGGGCAGAGCGTCGACGACAGCAAGTTCGCGTGGATTCCGGCCCGGCTAGTCCGCCTTGTATACGATAAGGACATCAAGTGAGTGGTGGTATCTAACCGGGGCGGGCTCTCCGCTATGGACATGTTCTTCGCTGTTTGCTTGCATGCCTGAGTTGTTTAATTCAAGTGTCGCTTGAGTGAAGTGTACCATGGTTTGTTGGCGGCTTCGGCAGCGGGGTTTGAGAGGTCCGAGCGGCCAGCTAGCACTGATAGAAGTCCGCAGGAGCAGCGCTACCGGGAAGGACCACAGGCATCTTTACGGAGTAGAGTCACTCGTTTATGCCAGTCTCAACCCCTCAATCGTTTGCGGATGACATAACTCGAGGCCGTCAGACCTGTTCTGTGTTCAGACCTTGGTCCCGCTTTTGAAGAGACACCGGCCATGCCGTAATGTTACTGTTTGCAACACACAAAACTGGCACGACTTTTCGTATTGCTTGGTCAGAAAAAGGTTCTTCGAATCGCAGATCATACGGTAAACGTGTAAATCTTTCAAATAACCTTCTAAAGCCGCTCGACGTACCCCTTCTCAGATATCAACACATTCAGAACGTCTTTGAGGAGGAGCTTTTCCCCGTGAAAACGCCGGTCGAGCAAAGAGCCCGGCACTGGGTGTCCATGTTTAGCACGGTGGACGATGTCGAAAGGAAAGGACTGGGATTCATTATGACTCTGAAACAAAGGTGAGATCCGCTGCTTTTTGGAGCAATTTATGACCCCTCCACGACAGCGGTATACTTTTGTGCCTTGCTTCTCCTCGTCCTCCCCTAGTGAGCGCCACAGCAGCTGCTTATGAACGAGAATGCTTTTCATGAAGTGCATCAACACCCTGGATCAAGCTTTCTTGTAATCTGCCTTCGTTTGCAGATTATCGGACGTAAGAAACACGTCTGTGTCTCTCCAATCTCTGCAAATTGTCATTTGCACCTGTCCTCCTCCTCCACTCAAACCTCGGTTCTGAAAATTCCACGCTTTGCGAGACGCTAATCATCATCAACCTGTTTCGAAAATGCATGCCTCCCCCTTAAAAGGTTAGCTTTTTGAAAGTCCCGAATCTGTTAGGTGTCCTGATAAAATTGAGCAACGCCTGATCGTACCCCGTTGTCTTTGTTCAGGGCGCAGCAGGAGATGCGTACGTACCTTGAAGTCAGGCAGCTGCTCAAGGTGGGATTGCGCATCTTTTTAATTTGAATTCAGGACCGTCACATGAAGTTCGACAATTCTGATCCGTGCCGCAATCGCAATGAGCATTTGATGCCGTCACTTCGCCGTCGATGCTCGTCACGTGCCCTTTACTCGAAAGGATTTGAACAGAGTAGTGATATCAACAACCTCGATGGACGCTGCTACTTCTGCTCTCTCCGCAGGAGAGCCCCACCGACAAGGAGCTCCAACACCGCAAGACTGCAGCGTTCCGGACGCTGTCGACCACCTTTCTGGACCCCAGCCAGAGCGAGCCTTCCGTGCTCTTTTTACACGGAACATTCCAACCGTTCGTCTTCTCAATCTTGCAGGAGAACCCCACCGATAAAGAAACCCAAGACCGCAAGACTGCAGCGTTCCGGTCGCTGTCGACCAACTTTGTGGACCCCAACAAGGCCATGGAGCACCTGGCCAAGCTGGACCAACTGAAAGACAACGCTATCTTCAAGGGCCTGGCGCAGCTACTGGACGTCGGGGTCTCCATGGTGGCGGCCAAGAAAGCGCAGGTAAGCCCATTTCCTTGCGCAGGCCCATGAGACCATTGAGTCCACAATCTCTTTCCCTGGCGCGTTCGGCGGGAGAAGGTGAACGCCTCAACAGTTTCGAGTTCCGGCAGTCAGGGCTCTCTTAGGGGTTCTTGTTGATGCACGCACGACTGAGGCCCGCTGAACGTGCGAATCAGCAGGTTACCGTAGATTTATCTTGTCTAAACTCCAAGCTACATTCTCCCTTTGCCTCCTTTGTCCTTCTGTCTGCTTTTCAATTCCACGAAGAGGTCCTCTGGCGGCTGGGTCAGAGCTTCGTCCAGAAGAGCAAGACCGTAGAGATGGTATCACGATGGAGGAAGGGGCTGTCGGAGTTCCGTTGAGTCGCATAATACAAGAGAAGAGTACTGAAGGAACATTCACCATATGCAGTAGGACGTGCTAAGCGGCTGGGCAACGTTGTCATAACAGGATTTGGATCTAAGCAACGATCACTTAAGCGGCGCTGTTGTGTTTCAGGAGGACGTGCTGAAGCCGCTGGTCAGAAGCACGCGCAGCAAGTTGTCCAGACGCTTGACTTCAAATGATCAAGATAGTGTAATCTGAAGCTTTAAGAAAGACTAGTCTCGATTGCAAGACAAAAGTAAAAAATATGATACTTGCTTGCAGGAGGACGTGCTGAAGCGGCTCGGTCAGAAGCACGCGCAGCACGACTTCCTCAAGGCGCTCGCGCAGAAGGTGTCGTACACTCTCATCAGCAAGGATTTGGTGACCGCCATCTTGGGCCTGCTCTCGGAGCGTGGGGGCCTGGGACCCAGCCTCATGAAAGCAGCGGTGGACCTTCTAGCCGTGAGTACTTCTGGAGCGTTCAGTGAGCACGTCTAGCTAGCGATTTCACCTAAAAGCTACCTGCTTGTAGTGGGAAGTGGAGTGGTCGGAGTACTCATGGCTGAAATTTCCAGGTTGTCAGTTCCAATGGAAGCTGTGGTCATCCTTTCGGCCGGCTTTCTTTTCCTGTCGGCTGTGATCGAAGCTGGAGCGGTGTCAGTCCCCATGGTATATATTTCCTTTCTTCGGTGTCTTACACCCTTCTGGTCGAAGCTGCCACCAAAGTTGGGACGCAGCGGCTTCTCGTCACACGGAAGGCCCTGTAGAGATACCATCCCTTCTTCCTATTGGTCCCCCGACAATCTTCTAGGATCGTTTTCTGGAAGTGAAAGGTACCTGCTGGTGAAAGGTAACTTGAGCAAAGTGGAAGCGTTTTTTGGTGTTGCAGGCGATTGCGTCCCACTTCCCGCACCTCCTGGCTGACTCGGTGGACACGATGCTGGCGCTACTAGAAGAGGAGAGCGACGTGCTGAAAGACGCGGGGACGCAGCTGCTGGCCAAAGTGGGGACCCAGCTCAAGAACAGCGGGGGAGAAGCGAGGTGAACACTGCTAATTCTCTGTCTGGAAAGTGTTCTAAAGCCGAAGCGTGCGGATGCAGGGCGGCACTTCTCTTGTGTCAGACGTCGCTAAAAGCAAGTAAAGCGGAACTCATTTCAAAATTTCATGTAGGGAAACGGGGACTGCGCTTTGATAATGGAATTTTGAGTAGCCATTCAGCCGGGAAGGCGTCTGTGCTTATTGATTGACCATCTGCCGCACGCTCAAAGTCGGTGCTTCGTTTGAGGTATGGTTTAGTGTCAAACATAGAGCAGTTGGCCCCTGGTGCCGAGCAGGGCATTACGAATGAGCACAACAGAGTCCGTGATGTCAAGGAGGCCTAGGGCGACAGCAATTGCTCCCCATGCAATTGTCAGACTCCAGCTTCACTTCTGCATAGGAAAGGTGGTGAGACTGACAAACAACATCCGTTGCTCGCTCTTTCGCTTTGCTGATGCCGCGGTCCCCATCCCTGCAGTCAAATCTGGTCCCATTTGGAGCGGCTGTGCTTGGCCGGCACGCGCAACCAAGCCAAGAACGCCATGCTGGCCCTTCTGAGTCTATCTAGAGACGACGCCGGTACTGAGCCCCTCTCCGAGCTATACGAGGTACGATAGCATGCTTATCGCTGACCCTGCTGCACTGGCAGCAATTTTGGCCATCCAAGTGCCCAGTTTCCTTTGTAGCTTCTGGTAGTTCTTTGCAGACCAGTGGTGCCGCTCAGACTTGGATTCAGTGCGACTCACGAAAGATATGTTTTCTATCGCTCAACGTGTCCGAGATCTGTTCGGTTCTCACTTTGTCGCACCCTACCTAGCGCTCACTCTGTGCAGCCCTAGAATATGGGGCCACTGTAATAAGTATTCCCCCTCTCAATGTGTCACAAGGTGTTTGTCAACAACTTGTCTGAGCAACTTTTCTTGGCCACCCACCTGCAATCAGTGGTGAAACAAGCCCCGATCAATCCTGAGTAAAGAGAACCCGTTCTTTGCAGCAATTATACACGGCGCTCGTTGACTGCGACAACCTGCCCGCCGTCATCCAGTCCCTGGGCTGCATCGCCCAGCATCGGGTAGAGCTCTTCGAAAAGCGGGAGGATGACATCATTCGGTTCGTCATCCGGAACCTGATGAAGAGGCCTAGCGTGAGTACCTCTATTACTCAGCGCGCTGGCGGTGCAAACCAGTGCAGTCGTTCTCTACCACTGTGGTTCCGTCTTCTATCATAGCCATCGAAAATATAGATTTAAGACACAAATCAAGCCGGACGGGAAACATCGGGGTTTCGGACAGTGGAACGGCGAAAGGAGTAACAGATTTCCAGCGCCTTTGAAGCGTTCGGTTGGCGGCCTGGCGTCTTTGGCTCTCTTTTCTGCACGTGGGAGCGAGGATCCTGAAGTGACACATTCCATAAAACCCTCGAGCAGGGCAAGAGGTCCTCTTTGCAGATCACCTTCTACTTCGAAAGTTCATTAAATAGGCGTTCAGGCTTTCGTGCAAAGAATGATGCATTTTTGCGTGGCTTTTGTAAGGCCCAGATTGTGGTATGTTGGATCAAGTCGTACTTGAGCAGAGCACCCTAATCTGAACTGCGGCGGTGCGCAACGTATTTGAATTCTGCATTTGAAACCCTTCATGTCTTTCAAACTTGCCTGCAGGACGTCGAGGACGACCAAGAGTGGGACGCGCCCAGTTTGGCTTGCTTGCTACAGGTCAGAATAACTTTTTCCCCGGTCGTTGAATTCGATTTTTGTTCTTGATCTTGCTGGCCTCTCGCGGATGTACCCTTCTTCTTTTTGAACTCAAGTTGACGTCCTAAAGGCGACCCGGTCATTTGTACCGCACCTCCCCCGAGCAGCGTGGATCCACGTTTGCGCTTTAAGTGCTTCGCCTCCGCTTGTCGCCTGAGTTTGGATGCTCTTGCCTGGTCCGTCTTTTTGCCGAGGTGCACCTTGATCAGTGCTCACTTGCACTAGGACATGTAATGTGCAGGCGTCAACACGTCATCAAAGATTGCAAATATTGAGGTCTTACAGATTACGAAGCTTGTTGTAACCGATTGCAAGACCTCTCATAGCTACGGATTGAAGCGTTAGCGCGACATTTTTGATGTTTCTAAGGAAAGTCTTGGGCAAGAACGGCATGCAAAAGAGGACTAACACACAATCTCCCCGTCTGCCAGACGTACAGCCTGAAGATGCTGGTCAAGAGCTTCTTGCAACCAGACTCCACCGGTGGCGCACGGACTACGAAACTGAAGGGGCTTCTAAACCTCCTGTCGAAGCTGATCTCAGGGAACGGCCAGCTGACACCTGGCATCGAGTTCACGTAAGAGGAATTTGACATTTCCGCTCAATTCATCGGGTTTTTATGTCCTACATCGAGTTGTCAGCAGACTTCAGCGGGACTGTTAACCTGCCTGCCAGCCTCAATGAGCATTACCCATGCCCGCCTCCTGTGTCGTCTTCTATTGCCCTCGAAAAGCTATTCTCCTTGCTGCTTTCGAAGCAAACCGTGTACATTCCTGCGGCACTAGTGTGATGTCTCGCAAGGAGCATCGGCCGCTTTTGTCGCTATTAATACTCCCATCTCATAAGCAAAGGCTCAACGCCTTATAAGCGGTGGTCATTGAACCTCGTATCATCTCAACAGCTGTCCTTTTCTTTTCCAGCGAGGTCGACAAAGCCCACGTCCGGCTGGCGGCGGCAAAGGGGATCGTCAGGATCTCACGCTACCATCATCTGCAAGTGGTACCGGACCTGACAGAGAAGACGAGCCTGGTCGTTCAGGTATGCACCGTTCCCAACGTCGAGAAGTTGCTATATGTACTGATTCTAGAATGGATTCTGGCGCTTTGCGTCACAGTGTCAAAGCCTGACTTAGATCTGCAGACGACGGATCTGTGAGCGGTCTGCCTTTGCTGGTTTCACTAACACGATCACAGATAATCTGGAGTGATGCTCGAGGCTAGGCGACATGCGGTCAAGATTGTGAGGCGAGCAAGTGAAGCGAGTTTCTGGTTGCGAATCTCAGCTGCCTTACATCGAGAAATCTACTACAGTCTTCTTTCAAACTCTTACCCGCCACCGCACTGCGGCATCAAGTTGCGCTTTCCAGCGTCTGCTGCCTTTCAAGCCGTCGGATCATGCAACGTGTTATTGGATAGATTTTCAAATTCACCGGCATAAAGTTCGACGCAGCACAAAGTAGCAGTCCCGCACTGCTCCATTCTCATGTTGGGCCGCTCTGTTCCAGGACCACGCCGTTGAGGTTCGGCGAGACTTTCTGGACAAGGTGCACCGAAGGCTGGTGGAGAAGAAGTTGCTCACCAAGTGGGCGGTCGTGCTGTCCCTGGCGACGGTGGACGACGATCGGGAGGTGGCGAGCAACGTAAGCAGTTCTCCCCTTTGAATGCATAAAGAGAAGCATGGCAACATCTCTTGATTGCGCCTATCCAATTGCTTGAGACAGGTATCTTTTTCCTCACAGGCTCGTCGATACCTGGGCGAGTACGTCGAGCTCAAAGCGAACGACCCCCTAGCTTTCTGTTGCTGCACCTGCAGCTGACGTCATCAAGTGCTTCGTTCTTAAGCTGCTGCTGACGTCATACAACTGTTTCATACTTTCCTCTCAGGCCCGTCGATACCTGGGTGAGATCGTCAGGCTCAAGCGGCGCAAGGGCCAGGCTAAGCAGGCGGCTGGGACGGGTCTCGGTTTAGCACGTTGAGCCCGAATCGAAGTACTCCCGTAGCTTTCCTTCGATTCACTGAGGTGCTGCTGACGACATCGAATGCTTCCTTTTTCCTCTCAGGCCCGTCGTTACCTCGGGGAGTTTGTGGAACGCAGAGCGAACGCCTTTCTCTCGGTTGTCTGTCAATGAAGCTGCTGCTGCTGACGCCATTTTTCGTTTCTTGCTGACGTCATCCACTGCTTCCCTCTCAGGCCCGTCGATACCTGGGCGAGTTCGTGGAGGTCAAGCGGCGCGAGGGCCACGCAAAGCTGGCGGCCGCCGACGAGTCTCGGTTCAATCCGTCATGCTCGGAATAAGGCCTTCGTTCCAACTCCGTCACCAAACGGCTGCTGACGTCAGCAATTGTTCTGTCCTTTCCCATCAGGCCCGTCGGATTGTGGAGCTCAAGCAGCGCGAGGGCCACGCAAAGCAGGCGGGCGCGGCCAGGTCTTAGTTCCAGCTCGTCGTGCCCGAAGCGACCGCACTACCAAAGTTTCCTTCTACTAGCGCCACTGCTGACGTCATTCACTGTTTCC
>DF237551.1:29555-41930 GCA_000708835.1 Klebsormidium nitens
GGCGGCTGCGGACAGGGAGCAGCCCGCGAACCTGCTGGCGTTCCACCCGGAGCCGCTGCTCATGTACCTGCTGCACCTGCTCGCGCATCACCCGGACTTCCCGGCCGAGGAGGACGCGGGAGACGCGAGCGCGTACGAGATTTTCCAAAAGTGAGTGCGAAGAAGATCCATAAGGTCTTTCTACGCTTGCTAAAGTGGCGGACTGCCAAACAATATTTGAGGCTTCAGTAGTCTCTCGAGCACTACCCGGACTTCCCGGCCGAGGAGGACGCGGGGGACGCGAACGCGCATAAGATCTTCCAAAAGTGAGCCGTAGGGAGAAGCCGTTGGTTCGCTTTCATTTTGCTGACGTGGCGAACTTTGCTGATGTGGCAAGTTGGCGATGATAGTTAAGGGCTTCAGTAATATGTCGAGCACCATCCGGACTTCCCGGCCGAGGAGGACGCGGGGGACGCGAGCGCGTACCAGATCTTGCAAAATGAGTGAAGGATGGAACTTGTTGATGGAGATATTGTGCCACGTCTTTCATGACTTGGCGATGGTCATGGATACGAGTAGAAGTTATAGCGTCGTGACGAAGCGCTTCTTTGGTCTTGGTGTGAGGTGATATACTCTTTGCAATTCTATTTCCCAATGCTGTTGTGCTTCAAAGCTGGCACCAAAGGCTCCAGAGGCACTAGCTGCTTCGGAGGGAGCTCTTCACTTCGATCCACGGAAAGGTCAGCAAATCGCAAACACACCGTATCGCTTAACCCTGCCAGCATTTAGGGATTATTGGAGACTCTCTTGACGGTAAAGTCCACCTGTGAAGGCTTCAGTCTTTGATAACGAGCTTGCCGGCTACTTTTTGATACAACATCAAGGCAGCCAGCTTCGTCGGGCTGTCTGAATCTGCTCAAACGGCCTGATGCATATACTGAAGCACTCGCCGGGTTATTTACATCTACAAAAGTGGCCCGAAGCCAAAGTCTTCTGAAGGATGGCTGTCGGATCCTCACAAGCATTCTGGCATGTATCTGGAGCAACTTCCCAGTTAGATATAGTGCACTGCACGCATTTCTGATGTTGCTGACTCTCTGAAAGAAGCTTTCATTTCCAAGCACTAAGCAGTTTGTTTTTCGCAGGATCCTGGTATTCACGCTGAAGGCGCTGACGCACTCGGACGCGGAGTCGCGGTCGGAGGCGAGCAAGGAGGAGAACGACAACCTGCCGGCGCTGTTTGCGATCCTGCGTCACATCAAGGCCGCACAGGACGCAGTGGAACCCGACATGAGCGAGGTGAGCTTCTTTCTGGAAATTCTGTGCCTTCATGCGACACAGGACTTTCGATTCGGCATTGAATTGAACACGTGTTCAAGTTTCAGTTCATCATGTTCCTCTTTATGACTATTGTTTTGTACTTTTAAGGGTGCGGCACACACAAGGCAACATCTCTTTATCTATGCTGGGTTGGCTACCAGAACCACACCAACCTTTAAATTACATTTTTTTTTTACACAGTCCTTTTTGCGTACTAGGGGAAGATCAACTTTCGATGCTTGAGGTCTCTACGGTCACCGTGTTCAGCCCCTTCAGCAATGTTTTGAGACGAACCTCCGTTTTGCCAATCAATGGCAAGACCTTGTCCGACTGATGGGGCTGCTTCCAAAAGCGCACACATGCGGATGACGCTGATTTGAAAACACGACCTGACGGAAATGTCAATGTAACTCTCGTCATCGGAACTGTCAAAAGTAGGGGCACCGTGGCGATGTTGTGGCCATGAAGCTTTCGAAGTGCTGGGATCCGTTTGTCTCACTTGCCCCCGTATGTTTGGATGCCACTTGAGTTGGTCTTTTGCGAGCTTGTTACTGCGTGTCAGATGGAGCCGCCAAATGCTAAGAGGTCTTTTAGATCTCCGGTTCCGAGCCGTCGTTTTTCCAGGTTGCAGTCTTCTCAAGTTGCTTGCGGCAAGGATACGGCAATACCTGAGACCCGACGCTCAAATTCTGAAGCGTGTTTTTTGACGCCGCCACTTTCTCCCTCTGCTCTTCCTTGTTTCTGACATCTGCTTTTCGTCTTCCGGCTACAACGCAGCTTTTTGAACGTTCCGTTGCAAGCGCTAGGGTTTCCTTGAGCTTGTCCTCCCTGTCAGATGTAAGGAAGCTGAGAATGCCAAGGACGACTGAACTGTGGGGATGGTACCCAGCGATGTTCTGTTTGAGGGATGGCATATTCCCAATATAAGCCTCGGTCTAGTCGGCACCTTGCTCTTGCCCACTCGCCAGCGGAAGCCTTGATTTCTTATGAGTATTCACTGCAAAGCCGATGATGAGAATCATTTTCACAAGACCCGAAGCTTTCGAGCTGTGGGGAATCTTTTCTACTCAAACCCCTGAGGCAGTGGCAGTGAAAAGAAGGGAGAGTCTTCATATGTTTGTCATTGGTCGACCAAGGCTTTGCGGATTAGAGTGGCTTCGTTTTCTTGTTCAACCTTAAAAGGTGCGTTGCCGTTGTGTTAGGATGACAATGAAGAGAGCAGCTGGCAAGATGTCATTAGCTGTCTCCGCTCCTCGCCACGATGTCATCCGTGATTGAACTAAATCGCCCACTCACAAATGTGCCCGTTTTTCTTTCCATGAAAGACTCGTTGCACACACTCTGCACAGGATAACGCTCTACAGGATAACGCTCTAATGACCACTTGCTTCAAGGGTTGAGCCAAGGCACCAGGTCTTCCTGACGCAACGCTCTAATTTGGTTCTCACTTTGTCTGCGTTCAGAGCTCTGCTGAGTCTCGAATTTAGAACGTTTGTTTGTGGTGCTAGCCGCAAAGTTTGATCGGGTGAATCGTAACCACGGCACCTTTCCTTGCGGAACCGCTCCAAGTCCTGCTTCTTCCGCAAAGCATTCCGCATAAGGTCTGCAACTTTCAAGTTCTCAGATGACGGGGATTTGCTCATAGCTTAGATGTCTCACTGATGCTACGCTTGAATGAAGGCAGGCGACCGAAGACTCTGCCTCAGGAACCCTGTGCCGTTGTTTCGCACTGGACGAAGTTTCTCTGTCCATAGCTAGATCTTTCTGCACTCCGTTCAGCAACTTTGGCTGCTTGATTCTAAACTTGGGCCTACGATCCCCCTAGGATTCGCTTGCGCTGGCCCGTGCTCGCCCCTCCTGCTGCAGCGACGTGGTGGCAATGAAAGTATCCACAGAGCGCTTGGGAATGAAACGTCCCACGCTCACATCTGACGACGCCACCCCACCTTTGTTGACGATTCTGCCGCCTTTCGATGTTTCGTAGTACCTCACTCGGGGGCCAGAAATCAGCGGTGCCGTTTTGGAGTCCCCATCAAGAAGGATCCGAAAAGGCCATCTGTCGAGCTCGGGGTTTTGACGACAAATCGTCTTTGCGGGGTTTTGCTCCTGTTCGCCAACGAGCGTGGGTTTAATCTTTTCTTCATCGTTATTTTCGCGTCTAACTGCTTTACGTGGTTTTCAGCGATCTGGCCACTTCGGTCTTCCCGGTGATGGAACATTGCATTTCAAACGGCTCTTGCACTTCGTTTCTGCTTTGTCATGAGCGGTAGAGTTTGGCCTTTCTGGTTTTGTTCACCGCACGCAGGTCATGCTTGTCCGCTTAAAGAAGATGGCGGCAATGCCAACAACAGCAGCTGACAAAGTTGTCAAGCCGTGACCGGCACTTGTCCTGATGCCACCTCTTGCTCAAGCTCGTTCTTTCTTCTCAATTGCATTGGATCATGCAATTTGCGAGGATCAAGATCAGTGCTGCGTCATTCTGGCTGGAAGGGGAACGACGACGTGGTCCGGACACCCCACGTCGTACATTGACTCCGCTTCTTTGCGGGAGGCTGGATGTGCTGACGGACCTTCGCTGGCGATTTGGACAGACTTTTCACGGATTTGGCCACACACATTCCCGGGCGAAACGAGTATCATACCCGGCAATTCCTGTGTGCCATAATAATTGTGTGCCCTAGATTCGTAGACCCCGTGCAAACAAACTGAAAATCCAGCCTTAATCATAAAGCGCGCCATATTCCACCCTAACCACCGGGCCAACCCCACCCTTCCCCCGGGCGCCTGTTTCAACGCACACTGCGTGAGGGCACATTATGTTTACCACAGTATCATCAGAGCCACATGCGTATGAAGGCATGACCGAATTGGAACATTTTTGGTGGTTGCTTGCAGAGGCTGTACGTGCTGGCCGACCTGTCATTGGCGATCCTGAAGGAGCTGACGAGCAAGAAGCTGTGGAACAGCGGGGCGTATCCCGGGAAGGTCATCCTGCCGACCGCCTACTACAAGCTTCCGGAAAGCGAGGCCGGGACTTCGGAGAACGAGGTCGTCAAAACAAAGGTGAATCTAAGAACTCCCTTTTTGAACAGCTATTACAATCTGGGTGCCTGTTTGAAAATTCCGTTTTATGAGGAGTACCCGCGAATAAGCGAGTACTGCGGGGGACAAAGTTTCTAATGTTGAGTGACCTCGTGAAACGCTTTGGACCCTTTTCTAAGTGTTCGGAGTTGGTTGTCTTTTGGCAACAGACCAACATAGCCGCTAAAAACAATCGCCCGACGCTGTTTGTAATACATCTGAAGTCTGCGAGTGCCGATTGGACGCCGTCAAGGACCCGTCTTTCCATCAATCCTTGTAGCAGATTGGGCAAATGTTGACAGGGACCCTCCTTTTGGGTTACTCCGTACTATCAGCACAAGGCAAACGTCCTTGGAAATCAGCACGAACAGGTTCTGACCGTTTTATGTTAATGCAGGCGGATGGCAGTCACTTGCCAACGTGCCTACAAAACGTCGAGCTGACGAAAGTGGCCAAGACGCCCCGGGCACACAAGGCGGCGAACGGAGGGCTGGGGAGCCCCACAGCGAAGGTGACAAGCCTTCCTCTTGTTCTTGTTTTCTGCCGCGCCAGCTTTACCGGGCTTGAGAGCATCCGTTATCCAGCAGAGCAATACTGATTTCCTGCCGGCCTCATGTAAGGAGTTGGTTCTGATTTGTTGTTTTTGTAACACCAGAACTTCCCGGCATCAGAAGATAGTAACAGCATATCGTGGGGACAAAAGACTGAGGTGATCTGTTTTGCCGCGTGCAGGTCGGCAGCGCTTCCAAGGGAGAGGGCGGCGCACTCGCGCTCACCGGGCGGAAGCGCAAGGCGAGCCAGAAGAAGCTGGCGCAAGCGAGCGAAGACGAGGAAGAGAGCGAGGAGGTGCGGCGTCTTGTTTCAACATTCTGTCGTTGTAGTTTGTGAAACAACGCCAATCTCTAGCTTTCGGGACGTCTGCAGGTTTTACGGTGTGTTTTAGAAGATGTCGTGAGTTCCAGAAATAGGGTCTGTCTAGCTCGCGGCAATGTTTGGAAGATGTCTTGCCTCGTTGTCCTGAGGCAAAGCTGCAGTTCACTGGCACGCCCGCTGTGTTTGCTCAATTCAAGCAGGATTCTGCTTGAAGCTCGCTTTCTGCGAGTCGGACTTTTCTTTCCAGAGCACAGCTAACGTCAATGTGGCAACGATTGACTCTCCCGTTCGAGGTCAGTTCAGCCGTTTGCTGATGCAGAGGATAAGAGGGTGAGACTTTGAGGCGTTTTGGAACGCTTGTGAGACTGTTTCTCGCTGGAATCTTGCAGGACGAAGAGCCTCCTAATCCAAAGACGCCCAAAACAATGGGGAAGGCCAAAGCTGGAGCATTGACGATTCCGAAAGCAACGCCGAAGCCCCTTGCCGTGGCGGTAAGTGACGCATCTGCAGCACCAACGAGCACAGTAATGTTTGACCCCTTGGCTTCACTCGCTCAATCTGAACCGCAGCTATTCTGCAAAGAGTGGACATTAAAGAACATTCCTCTGTTTGTGGTCAAATTAGATGCATTGAGGATGCGAGGAGGTTTGTCATGAGCGGAAATGTTGATCGACATAACAACGTTGAACTTTCAACGTTGAAAGGTGAAGCGCTTTTCTCATCCCAGACACACTTTCTATCAGGAACTTTTGTACTCCTGTGTCCCCAAACCTGCATACCTTTGCCACTGCTGAACCGGCTTTATCCTGTGAAAGCAGAGCCCCGCTTGGCGAGACGAGGAAGTGAACGGGGCAGATTCGCAGGCCGTGGGGAAGAGGATTCGCGTGTGGTGGCCGGAGGACAAGTGGTAAGCGTTACTTTTTAGAAAATCGCGACTCATCTGAGGTTGCAAAGTTGTCAATCTGAATTCTGACGAATAGACTGGAGCTGATGCACGACTCGGGTTAGTGTATCTGTTTTCCGATCCCAAGCAATGCACAATTCTTTCGCTGTGAAACGTACCGGATGCTTGTTTCATCAAATTGATGGTTTGCTACATATGTCTTGTCTTACTTTGTGCAGCTATTACCTGGGTGACGTCACGAGCTTCAATCCGAAGAAGGGCAGCCACAGGGTGAGCGTTTGTGCTGTTCTCAAGCCAGTTCTGGCCACATCTTCAGCTTCGTTATCGCCTCGGGTTCGTTGTTTGACGTCCTTCATAAGAACGCTTTTGTTGCTCACACCTTCTTGAGATTTGATGCCACGACACCAGTTGTTGACCGAGCGCATCGATGCTTTTCCTGTCATTTAGGCTTCCTGGTATATGGTTCCGTCAAGTTTCTTCAATTGTAATCTCTCGACCCGCAGGTCTTCGCACTCCCAATCAGCTGTGGGCGCTCGATCACTACGATCCTTTTCAACAATATCTAGACTTTGTCGGCGGCCGCCATGATCCCAGATTGCGTCGCATTTGTGAAACATATCTACTCCCTGTTGATAACTCCGAACTGGCCATTGTAATTGTCTGTCTTTTCTTTGCGTTTGACTAGATTTGGTAAGTCGCGGCAACAGCGAGGAGCTGGTGTTCCCGAGCGCATCGATGCGTCCATATCTATCTACTCTTCCTGCCTTGCGTTTCATTAGCAATTTCTTACCTGTGGTTTCCAGTACCCGCGAGTATCTGCACTCCCAGTCAGATGTCGCCGCAGAATCAAACCTTTCCCCTGATTTGCTGTTCGAACCTTGTACGACGGCGGCGACAATGAGGAGCTGAGCCTAGGAATCATAGGTCACCTCATTATCACATCTTTTCCCTTCCTTGGCTATCTAGATTCTGTACGACGACGGCAACTGCGAGGAGCTGAACCTGGCGCAGCATCTGTGCAAAAGTCGTTCTTTTTGACTATAACTGCACCATTCCCAAATATGATTGTCTTCTTGTCTCCACTCGCGTTTATCAAGATTCTGTACGACGACGGCGACCGCGAGGAGCTGAACGTGGCGCAGCATCTCTGAAAGGGTCGTTCATTCTGACTATATTTCCCTTATTCCCAGTAATATTGTCTTCTTATCTCCTCTTGCGTTTATCCAGATCCTGTACGACGACGGCGACCGCGAGGAGCTTGAATGTGGCGCAGCATTTGTCAGCACTTTTTCTTTCTGCTTATAACTCCATGATCCTTCATATTGATCGTGTTCTATTCCCTCTTGCGTTTATCTAGATTCTGTATGACGACGGCGTCCGCGGGGAGCTGAACCTGGCGCAGCAGCGGTGCAAAAGTTGTTCGTTCTGACTCTGACTGCATCATTCCCAAATATGATTGTCTTCTTATCTCCTCTCGCGTTTATCTAGATTCTATACGACGACGGCGACCGCGAGGAGCTGAACCTGGCGCAGCAGCGGTGGGACTTTGTGGACGATTCCGGGAACCTGCGCGACTCCGAGGAGGACCGCGCGCGCAAGTTGGGCGTGCGCGCGCTCACGGCGCCCGCCACCCCGAGCCGGCGCGGCCGCAAGTCGCCCGGGAAGAAGCGCCCCGCGAAGAAGACCCCGAAAGCCGACGCAAAGGCGGAGGAACTAGAGGAGGGGGGAAATGAGGAGACGGGAGAAGAGCCGGCGAAGAACAAGGAAGAGCCGAAGAAGAAAGCTGCGCGCGGGAAAAAGGGGAAGGCTGAGACGGAGGTCGAAGCGGCGGAGGTGGGGGCGAGTCCGGAGAAGAAGAAGAGAGGGAAGCAAAAGGAAGAGGAGGATGCGGAGGTGAAAGAAGATGAGACGATAGAGGAAGCCCCCGAGGCCGAAGAGGAGGAAGAAGAGACGCCGAAAGCGAAGCGAGGGAAGGGCCGGAAGCGGGCGGGCGCAAGTCCCCGGGCGAAAGGCGGCAGGAGTCGCAAGAAGGCCGACGCGCCGGCGGTGTCAAGTGAGGTCGCCGTTACCCCCCCGGAGGAGGCGGCGCCGGAGGGGGAGCCCTCTGGGGGGGTGGCTGTGCCTGAGAAGAAGGGGGGGCGCGTGGGAAAGGCGGCGAGTCCCAAGGGGAGGAAGCCCGCGCGGGGGGGGAAGAGGCAGAGCGCAAAAGAGGCAAAGGCGGTGAAGCAAGTGAAGGCCGCGATCACGGAGAAGGATGAGGAAGAGGCGGAGGAGAAACTAGAGGTGGAGGAAGTGGGGGACGAGCGGGAGGCGAAGCGGAGGTGAGAGGGTGCTCCATTCTCTGCTTTTTCAGGTTATGGCATTCTCGGTTTTTGGTATTATTGTTTTGATGGGTAACTGTTTGCAAAGGTAGACTGGAGAAGGATTGGTCCGAAAGGCAGACGGGTCAGATGCTCGAAGCGTGAAGTTCGGAGGCCAACGTTTAAGTGCAGAAAGGCCTAGTGGCTGCAAAATCACTGGAAGGTTCCAAGGGTCACTTTACTAGTTGCCAATGCGTTGCGACTCCACTGATTCCGATGCTTTGGCGGAGGCAACTTGACATGCAACGTGTGAAAGTCCAAACGGGTGCCCCCAATTCGTACATTAATAAAGCTTGCCAGCTTGGGTCCGCTTATAAAATCTGCTGCGTTAACATCCTGCCCCGCAATAACGTGGATTCTTTCGTGGGTTCCGCAGAAAGGGGATCACCGCAGTCGACAGCGAATCTCAAGAGCCGAGCCAGATTGCCGCCGCCGAGGGGGCCCCTCCCGAAACGACCAAAACTGAAACGCCTCCTACGATTGCCGCCGCAAGCCCGTCGGAGGGGGGTTCGCGCGGCAGGAAGCCCAAGGGGGGGACCAAGAGGGCCGCTCCGAGGGGGGGTGCCAAGAGCAAAGCGGCCGAGTCGGTCGAGCCCCCCCCAAAAGCAACAGTGAGTAGCCCGGCGTTTGATTGGAACGAGACACAGGACGAAAAGGAAGGGGAAGGGGGGGCTACGAAGAAGGATGCAGAAGGGAATGCTAACGAGTCCAAGCCCACGCACGGGGAGGCGGTTTCGGGAGAGGTAGAGGGGACTGGCGATGGAGAACAAGGCGGAAAGGCGGAGGCGGCGGGGGAAGTGCCGGACCAGAACGAGGATGGGGAGGAAGACGAAGACACGAGACCGACGGTAAGCGGCACAAAGCACAGGAACTTGTTTGTTCCAGGCACTGGGGCGAAACAGCGCCAGAGCTGAAATCTGTGTTACGGAAGGGCCGGCTTCTGGTTTTGTTGTGAGCGATTGTGGATATCTGATGGCGAGGTCGCAGGTCGTGGTAGTGATGACGTCGGGGTTGCGCTGTTGACAATACTGCTCTGTTGTTTTTCACGGCATGCTTCGGGATTGGGTACCGAACCTTATTACCAGAGTGCGCATAACTTGATAGTGCGGCCCAGTTCTTGTAATCCTGTTAGTACGAGCTAAGCGTCCAGGATTTTGTGCGTGTGGATCTCTTTTCTGATTGAATCTTGAGTCTTGACATTGAACTTGCGTTGCTGCCACAGACGACAGTGCGAAGCCGCAAAAGACGAGTACGATGATATGAAGACACATCAGACAGAGACCAGCGCAAATGGATCTGACGAGGAGTGTTGGGGACAAGGTCAAAGGTCATATTCCCAAGAATTGCAATTTTTAGCCTTGTTTTCTACACATGCCTTTCCTATGTGATCCCTCTTGCACGTAAAGTTGGATTCCTCTCAGAGCTACGATGGACTTTCAAGGTTCAGGGGCCAGAAACAGTAGCGCAAATCGTAGTTTCTTATATAGCTCCGGTACTTGATGGTCCAAAAGCGTGAGTAAATAAAGGTCAGGAGAGCGTTCTTCTCATGCATGGGCCCTATGTATGTCTCCAGGTAAAGTGACAAGTTTGACTCAACATACGGTTGCCATTTCATTGCTTCATGGAACTTGACTGCCAATTTTCAAGTTGCCACACGACATCATTGCAATCGGTCCTAAGCGTGCCGGTGGCTCTTGGGCCCCCAGCCGGGCAACAATGTACAGGATTTTGCGACAAGCCACAGTTTTGCTGTGTCGGAGTCTGTCACGAGGTGCATCATAAAGACAAAGATGTGTGTGCCATCCAAAATTACAAGCTCGACTCAAAGCTTTGATACTGGATTGCAGTCTGTTGCGGTCTTAATCTCTAGCATCAACCCAGCCGCAATAGTCTCGTGAAATTTATATATTCGACGGCATAAGCCTACATCAATCCACCAATCCAATCGCTGGAATGAGTCGGGGAGGCTCATGCATCTAAAGCCCCTAAAGAGAGGTTGATGTCAAGTTCCATGATGTATAGGTACTTTGCCTCCTAGATTAGCTGACTAACATTGTTATTAGCAACGTTGCCAAGAGGTACCTCCTCTTAGTTCTTGGCTCCTGTGATCTTCTCAAGAGACCGCCACTTACCTACCTAAACATTCGACGGACTACGCTTGCTCAGTGCACTCATTCGTTTCGACTCAGGGATCATCAAACTTTAATAAGGCCTGCACATCTATAGGCACTCCATGGACTCCACGACTACAGACGATGAAGTTACGGTATAGGTACTAATACCTATTCCCTTGCTTCAAGTAGCTGCCGGTTTAATACTTAGTGCCCATACAGGTATACCTATTACCGTATAGGTACCTGGCTACGGTACCACCGATTCAACAACACTAAACCTGTATGGACATGACACTAGTGATAATCAAATGTGGTCGGCGGAGATTTCGATGTAGGCGGTACCTATAGAGGTATGGGGTAGGTATGGGGAATACGGTTGGTATCCTTGTAGATAGGTACCGTAGTACCTGCCGGTAGGTACCTAGGCCAAGGGACCAGCTGCTGAGGATTGCCGCCAATGTGCATGCGTACCTAGTACCCTGCCTAGTACATACGGTCTAGGTACTGCGAAGTGCGGTACCTACCTACCTATTGCAGTGCACTGGGTGCAGAATCTCGATAGCGCTAGCCTGTAGGGATCCTGGTGTCAGGACTCAGGATGCTGGTACGGTAGCCTGTAGGTGACGCAGTATGAACTTTTTCCGAACCGTATGACTGTCGACGCCTGAGCACCAGCACAACCGAGTGACTTTGGTGGGGTTAGGTTGGGGGGTTAGGGTGGGTGTGGGTTAGGGTCTCGCATGAATGTAGCTTAGGTTTAGTGTTTGTTAGCATCCCCGGTAGTTGAATTTCCCCGGGAGAAATATGTACCGTGAGGTATGGTACCATCCACTCCGTTGGGCCCTACGGTACCTACCATGTGCCCCGACGTTTCATCGGTTCGGAAAAAGTTCGGCCACTATGTGCCTCTTGCCGCAGTACCGTAGTGGCACGACCCATTCACCCTGAAATTAATTATTTTGGGCTTGTGTGAAAAAAATAATTAATTCTGAACAGCTTGTGTGAAACTGCGAAACTAAAAGATCCGGGTTAGTTGATTGGTTACGTCTGTTTTGGGTGGTTAATCACCTGATTCTGTAGGGTTATATTGCTGGATCGAAATGAAATAAATCCTCTTGAGCTTGGTGTGAAAAAAAATACCGTAGTCCAACGTGATGATTCCGAACGATTTTATTTCGAATTTATTTACAACAATCCGACCAGGAAAGTGGAATTATTTCTGCTGATTCCGACAAGAATCCGAATGCCCTATGGTCCCACTTAGAAGGGGAGTTTTTGGTTGTTTTTGGCAGTTTTCCGGCTTCCGAGGACCATTTCAAGATTATTTTAACTTTCCGAAATTTCACTTTCCGAATGCTAAATCCGAATTTCTGACTTTCCGAACGCAAATAATTCTTTATTTATTCGGAATCATCACGTTGGACTACGGTAAGTGAAAAAAATAATGTTCGCAGAGAGGGGTCGCGAATGGGTCGTGCCACTACGGTATCAGGTCACTGTAACAAAAGGCCTGTATTTTATGTGCGGCGCAAAGAAACATTCAAAGATTTTCCCGTGATTCTCGGGATTTCTGCAGGCTCAAACCATGTAATGATGATGGAACCAAGTCTGGTACCGGAAGGTTACATTGTGTACACTGTGTACATTGTGTACTCATTATCCACCAGTCAAAACACCTTTAAACAGCCACGTGGATAACATGTGTAAACCGAGCAGCAGAAGGCGTTACCTATGTCGTGTACCG
>DF237551.1:42359-52859 GCA_000708835.1 Klebsormidium nitens
AAGGCGTTACCGGTCAAAGCTGCTGATGTCAACAAGTCAGAACTGACCTTATAAGGTATAAGCGTATACCCTAGGTAGGTTAACATTGAGGTAGGTACCTAGGTCACCCAGTACCTACCCGCAGCTGTTGCTGCGTGTAGGTACGTGCGGGTTACGGTAGGTACCTATCCAAGGCACCGTACCTACCTTACGGTTTACCCTTTCAAGGTACGGTACCGGTACCTGTACCGTACCGGTACTCTCAAAAGCGCGAGTTCGGACCGATCGGGAGTCAGGACTCGGGAATCGGAACGAGGAGGTTGAAGCACAGAGTGCACTGCATCCTCACTCACGGAAGTGTGCCTGGCACACGTACGGGAGCGCGCACCTGCTTTCTTCCTCTGCTCAAGCTTCGTCACCGTCACGAAAGCGCGAACTGCACGCTAGCTGCAAAACGCCGAGGTCTAGAATAGAAAGATGCTCTAGGCTCTAGCTAGCTGCTGGCGAGGCATCATCATGCTCAGGGCCGTTTCTTTACCTAGTGATGTCAGTCTGGGAGCTGGTTTGAATTCGGGCGAGCTTGGAGTGGAAGTACCTACTGCCAACCCTGCCACCGTGGCCAAATGGGGCATACCAAGAAGCGTGCTCATTCTTATGGCGGATTGGCTTAGGGAGAGTGTGTGCAGGTTTCTGCTTGTGCTTTCAGTAGCTCGAGGGATGCCGCCGTATCCGTGAGGTTAGGATGGAGAAGGAGACTGAGCTCAGGAAGGTTGGCAGTTCTGAGTCTCTGCTGAGAATCCACGAGCAAGCGACGGGACTGGAGAGCAGCGGTGCATTCAAGCACCATTTCCAGCAAGGGGGCTTCTTCTCGGACCATTCTCAGCAGCGGATGCTTGATCCTGTCTTGGGAACGTCACATTCAATGCCCGTGGACATGAGCCGTCTGCAGGGATTCCAGCAGGGGCGGTTGCAGTATGAGGGGGGGTATGCAGAGAGTCTCGGTGGCTCTGAGAGTGCCAGCGTGCAAGGGACAGAGTTGCTGCGAGGGGGCGATCAAGGGCCGCTTCTCTCTCAGCACAATCTGCAGCATCAGATTCAGCAGAGGCTGGAGCAGGAGCATTTGGACAGGACGGCGATACAACTAGAGGCGCAGCAGCGGTTGCTGGATCAGCAGCAGGACTTCCTCGACCAGCAGCAGCGGCTCCTCGTAGCTGTTCAGCAGCAGCAGCAGCAGCAGCCGAGTGTGCCAATGCAAACAGCTTTGCAGATGCAACAGCAGGCTCAGCAGAACATTCAGCAGTTGCAACAGAGCCAGGCTCAGCAGAGCCAGGAGCAGGGCCAGGCTCTAATGCATCAGTTGCATCAGCAGCAAGTGCTCAGTCAGCAGCAGCCAATGGCCATTCCAGCGCCGCTGAGTCAGCTGCCTCTGCAGAGCTCTGTCTTACAGGGGCAAAGTGCACTGCAGGACGCAAGTAGGCTGAGGTCATATGAGAGCACTTCGGAACAGGTCGCTACGAGCGAGGAGGCGGCGCCCTCTCTTGTGACGCAGCCTGGTCAAGTCTTTGGCAGTGGGACCATCAAGCAGATTGTGTATGATAGCTTATGTGCTGGGAACAAAAACGAGAGCCCCGTAACGTTTGTCAACAGTCAGGGGGGGCAGATTACCATCCTGAACAATGCAACCAAGGGATCATCTACTGGCGTCCCTGGTAAGGAACAAACAGAGCTCACATGCTTCAAACTGCAGAGATGTAGCTATCCGCCGAAGGGCTTGAAGTGACTCATTCTTGGTCCTGTGAATAGAGATGTTAAAGGTCAGTCTTATTGTATTGGAGAACAGTTTTGTCCAACCCAGTTTTTCATGATGAAGCTCTCCACTCAACCGTTCTGTCGCAAGCCCTTCTTTTTGAAGGAGGAATACGGAATTGCTCGCTGTTGTGGTTATGTGAGAGGTCAACTGGTTGCCATGTCACTGATTTGAAGGGCATCTGCTGTGAGAAATGTTGATTGCAAGGAACTGACCTCTTTGCATTTTTTCTTTGGATTGTCACAAGTACTTTTACACTTTTGGTTCCATTTTGGTTCCTGCTGCTTTGGTAGCTGATCTGCCACATGTAAAGAAGTCACTGTCAGTTCCTGCAACGGCACAGATTGTGTGCCTTGAGCCTTTTCAAAGGATTCTTGGAACATGCGAAATGCCCTGTTGAGTACATATGGAGACGGTGGAGATGACCTCTTCAGTTTAAGCTGAACGTGATTGTACTCTCTATTCAAGTCGTGTTACTACTCTTCAAAGATGATTCCGTGGTACTTGGAGGTCACTTTGACGTTTCACCCCTTGCATAGTGTTCTGTCTATTTTGAGGAAGCACATAATCCTAGTCGTTGCACTGCGAATTGTTCTGAAATAAGCAGTTTGGGGAGCATATTTCGCAGTGCGCCATCTCCTTCCTGGAAGCTTTTCAGAAGATCACTTGCCTGGCAGCAGTGTCAATCAGCTGAGGAATTTGCCAGTCTCGTTGAGCACTACCGTTGTTGAAAGCCCTCGAGACGTTCCCCCCCGCCCTTGCTTGTTAAGGCCTTACAAATTCGCTCTCCTCTGTCCTTCTGGCGTTGTCAGATCATGCTTTCGCACCCTTTCAAAATTGACCTAAACCTGTTACATCTATCTTTTGAAGAGGCTTCACGTTGCATTAAGAGCAACTTTTAGCTCATCCATTTACAGCCTTGTTCACTTCGCTCCGCCTCCCCTCTTTCCCAAGCAGAATAAGAACCACACAACGTCATGAGCTCTTCGACATGGCTCAAAAGACTTGTCTTGTATCCAGGTACGGTCGTTACAATCGATGGGAAGCGCCACTTCTTTCCCAGCGACCCCGTACCTTCTGCAACCGCTGACCTCGGCGACACCTCAGCACTCAGCAGGTTAAACCGATCTCCCGAAGTGGCAAGGGCTCAGAACACAAGGGAAGAGGAAGAGGGGCAGAGCCACCACAGCAGGGACGGGTCTCAGGGCGGCGCGGCGCCCCCCCCTGACGGGGACGCTTTACCTGCCCTGAGCTGCAGCTTGAGCGAAGTGCAAGGGAGTCAGGGCTCGCACTTGAGGAACCGGCCGGACACAAGTCAAAGCCAACATCAGGTCAGACCAATGAACATCCATGAATGCTGGAATGCTCTCACAAATGTCCTTTCTGCAGTGAGATTTGCCTTTGAAATGCTGTCACAAGGGGTAAGCTCCCATGCCTCACTAGCAAAACCAGTCTGCTCCATCTGCAATTGGAGTTGCCTTGAGGTTGCTCAAGCATTCCGTCGAGCTTTCGCTGCGTGCGACCAAGTTTCTGACACTACCTTCAGATTGCGGGAAGCAATTGTACAGATCTGAGCCATCTTTATGTTTTCAACAAGTTCGGCGTGGAGATTCCATGGTTCTTTGTTCCTCTCCTTCAGAGTCTGCCTGTTGTCTCTCAGGGGGACCACGATGCGGGAAACAGTTTGGCGGAGGCGACATCGAGGGCGAATGTGGCTCTAAATGCAGCGCAGCTGGAGGGGGTTCTGTCGCAGCAGGGGGAAGCAGCCAGGTGAGTTGCTCATCTGGGGCGTACCTCTTGTTGGCTGAGATCCAATGTTGGCTGACATCGTGCCTGGTTCAGGATCAGGGAATGAAAGGGTTTCAGTAACTTTTCCTTGTGACTCAGCGCATGTCTCCAAGTACGGCCGTCGTGTGCATGTTCCAAATGACCCTCAAAACTTGGAGAAAGCCCCTCCTTTTGGTCCTCGTGGCTGGATTTTGCATCTCTCGATCATCGGCACTCTGGACCTGATCTGAGATCTACTAGGTACTGTTGGATGATGTCAGGCCGTTGCTGTGGTTCTCAAGACGTAATGAACTGCCCCTTCTGTTCATGTTGGCGTAATTCAAGTCTGAGCTATTGGTCAAGCCCTACTAGGAGTGGTAGGATCCAGAGTTCGCCAAATGTAGGCCTTGTGACATCGGCCATGCTTAGTTGGCTTTAGAGCAGATAATGTCCAGGAAGTAGACCGGACAAGGTTGTTTTGTAGTCCCTTCAAGACGCATTCTCCGCTTGAATCAAGTACAAGGTCTTCAAAGGACCTTAATGCACCTGACGGCAGGCGTGTAACTGGGGGTTTGGGCTGATCTGACCTCATCTCGGCTGATCTCGTATAATGTGATTCACAGTGTGTTTTTCTTTTCATGCAGAGGAAGAATGTATGCAACACCGGTGTCCCAGCAACGGCACCGCTCGCCCAGCCCAGTCCCAAGCGGCCAGTTGATGCCTGCGTCCGCCCTCCTAGCAGCAAACCAGATGCAATATGGGGCTTCCTTGGGGGAGGCACTGGCCCAAGGAGGTCACGCTCCTACCTTTTCAGATCCAAACAGCGAAGGTATGCAGTTATGTTTTTTGTTCTGCTTTGTCCTGCTCGACTTCGCTGTGTTGAAGCAAAAGATCCTCTTCTTGGATCAGCTTGGAGATTTGTCTTCACGCGAAGAACACAGACTAGATTGACTTAACACGATCCTTACCCCCTTCCCCTCACGTATGTCGGATAGCGAACAGTCTGCTGACACCTTTTGTTAAACGACTGCACTTGAAGCCCCATCAAGCTCAAGCACAAGTTTCACATACCTAATTGAAGAAACCAAGCCACAGATCGGTCAACGATGGCATTGTTAAAGTTCTGGAGAAAGGATAAACAAACGCAATGCACTTAAGAAGCAACCCCTGTTTCTTATGCAGAAGGATGCTCGCTTCGGATGAGAAAGGTTTGCCAGGCGCCAGCCTCTACTTGCCCATGTCAATGCGCTCCTACTGGTCACACCCACTTGCGGTTCAGCTCGCCATAACCTCTTCTGACACGAACCTTGTTGACCTGCAGGGACGAATTCGTGGCAAGGGTACACAGCTGACGGCAAACTTTTCCAAGCTCCCCAGGTGGCGCCTCTCGTTGCCCCCTCCCACTTTCAGGGGGGCTTCTCAGACCCAGGCTCCATTCCAAGTGGTCCCCCCCTCATCCGGCACCCCTCTCAGCAGAACCTCCCCTCGCGGCCCAGCACGCCAGTCGCAATCCTTTCGTCTGATGGGACGGTTACGGTGACCCTCAACGGGTATACCAGCCAGGCGATCCCGGTGATCACCCCCGATGGCCAGTCTGCGCAGTTACTGTCCCAGGGGCAAGCTCCGCAACCCACTGCTCTTGCTCAGATGCTCCAGTACCAGTCGCAGCCCCCTGTGAATCAGCACTTTCAACCGCAGCAGCAGGCCCAAGTCAGCCAGCAATACACCCAGCAACAGCCCCCCAACAGTCAGCAGTCTGCTCAGCCCCAGGTCAACCCACAATTTGCGCAACAGCAGCAGAGCGGGCAAAGTGTCCAATACACTCAGGTGGGGGGGCAGAGCGTTCAAATGAGCCAGAATGTACAGATCCTCCAGGTGTCCAACCCCCAGGAGGGGGTGCAACTTCTGGGGGGGGGGCCTCAGTACGTGCAGCTGCCTCAAGGAGGGGGGTATCAGGTGGCGAACGTGCAGCAGGGGTACGCACTTGTCGGGCAGGGCCTGACAGCTGTCACTTCGGGGCAGCAAGCAGGTCTTGGGGGTCAGATGGGTCCTGGAGCTCAGATGGGCCAGCCTGGCGGGGCTCAGGAGGTGCTGTATGTCCAGGCTCAGCCAGGACAGCTGTCTCCTCGGGTAAGTGCTGCCACTTCATGTCGATTGTGTGTGATGGCATGGTCCTTTCTGTAACCACTGGACAAGCTTCAAGAGCTACATTTCATCCAATTTACCAGGGAGGGACAAAAGCCAGCCCCGCTGTTGGCACAGCTTACGAGAAGAGCAGGAACTTCTATCTGTCAGTTTGCATGCGCCCAATTGACCGTCTGCTTTGATATCGATTGAGCTCATGTCTCCACAATCCTGAGTCTTTTTTTTGCAGAGTGTCTGGGGGCCTGTCTAATGGATCTTCTTTCTGGTACGATGCCCAGCTCCTGACTGGTATACGTTTGTTCTTTGTCTGCAGCGGACGCTTCCCCAGCAAGTCGAGCAGCTGCATTCCTCAGACAGCCTCACTTTCACTAACCAGCGAGGCTCTCCTTTCCAACCGCAGCAGGCCACCATGCTACAGCCCGCTCAATTAGCGCCTGCTGCGACCAATACCCCTCCCGTATACCAGCAGCTTAGCGCAGCCCCGCAGTTGCTGCACCGGTCTCTTTCGGCGGGCGGCCAGCTATACACCCAATCGCAGCTCTCAGGGGGAGCGCAGCTGCTTCAAACCCCCCCCCCCCAGTATCAGTACCAGTACGATCAAGAGGCGCAGCAGTTCGTAATAGATCAGCACCAGCTTGCCGGCATGCGGCCGCAGGCGGTGCACCAGCAGGGGCCGGGCAATGGCATGCTGCCACCTGGCGGGAGCGGTCACCAGCTGTTGCAGAGCGGGGGCCACCAGCTCGTCCAGGGTTCGTTTTACCAGGACCCCGCAGCAGGGCCGGCAGGCCAGCAGACGGTGCACTACGCAGAGTCGAACGCCCAGCAACCGGCGTTCCTCCCACGGCCTGCCTCGACCCCCGCTCTCCAGCACACTATGTCGCTGCAAGCGCCCCCCAGGCAGAGCCAGGCCCAAGACTCTTTCACTGGCGGAGGCGCCCAATCAGCCCCCGTGCCCGGTTACATCCAACCAGAGCCCACGTACCAACTCCTACAGACCGTCCCCAAACACCAAGAAGCCTCGCAGGCCCCTCGACCGCTTCACCACTCCCACTCCTTCGGGGGGCAGCATCAGCTGCACTCGGCACCCCCTCCAGTCACTCAGCACAGGCAGGAGCAGTTCAACCTGGGGCCAGTGAGCAAGGGCTGGCAAGAGGGGACAGCCCATCAGGGCGGGAAGGACGACAAGGCGACGGGACCCCAGACGATCATTACCACTGCATACAGCCAGTCGGAGTCCGAGGAGGTGCAGAGTCGGAGTGGGTCTTCGACGCAGATGCTGCCGCAGGGGTCGCAGGAGACGAGGCAGATGTCGCAGGGGGCGGCTGGGATGGGCCAGACGCAACATCTCCAGACCCCGGGGAGGAGCGGCTCGCCAGCTGTGCCTCCGCCGATGATGCCTCATCCTGAGGTGAGTCTATTGGTTTTAACCTTGCGCACTCTTTCGAAAGTGCATGGAAATTTCGTTGGAGAAGTGTCAGAGATGACCCTCAGCCGAATTAGTTCCTGGCACCTGCCTTGGCAAAGACTCAGTGCCCATCAGCCTGTGTAGAGATGACATCGGTAGTTCGTGTAAGCAGCACCTGGGCAACTGTGCTGATCTTCATCTTATACATGCTTTGTCCAAAACACATGCTCTCGTCAATGCGTCTGAGCTCAGCGCGGGATGACGCGCATAGTTTTCGGACGCGCATATTTTTCGGGCGTTACGCGGAGCAATTGGGCAGGAACGTAAGTCGGAGCCCCAGAATGAAATCAACGTGTCAATGTTCCAACTCCAACGAGTTCAAGCAAAATCACGGGCTTGCTCTGTCTTTGCTCAAGCCGTTGACCCCTGTTTCTCAGGACCCCACTCGCACTCAGGGGCTTCCGGGTGCCCCTCAGCCGCCACGGCCACCACTCGCTCCCACACCGCCAGGTGTCTTTGCGTTTGTACCCCCCACACCGCCTTTCCACGGAACGCCCACCACGGTCCTTCCCGCTCTGCCGCGGAGCCTCCAGCAACAAGGTACCCCTTCCATGCTCAGAACGGTGTCTTCCGGGGTTAGCGCCGCGGGCAGCCTTACCGAGGGCGGGTTGAGTCGGGTTAGCAGCGGACATGCTTCGTCTGGGGCTCCGCAGAACCCTGCTGCGGGTCAGAGAACGGGGGGGGTTGCGCGGACCGGGTCCGGGTTGAGGATTAACTACGTGCACGACGAGGCGGACGCTTTGGCGGCTGCTGCCGCTGTGGCGATCAACAACGGGTTAGAGCTTCCCGACTTTGGGTTACGCCAGTTCCAGACGAATGATTTGGAAAGTGGGGAGGGCCTGGCTGAGAGGGGCGGCGCAGATTGGCAGGGGGCTGGGACAGAGCTGGAGAAAGTAGAGGGGGATTCTGAGGCGAGGCGAGCGAACCTGCCGGAGGTTAGGCTGGGGCGCACACGCAGCGGGGGAGCGCAGGACGAAGGAGCGTCAGGCGAGGCTGCCGGGATCTTTTCCCCGCACACGGCGTCGAAGAACGCGGCGAAGCTAGTGGAGACAGGGCACGTGACCAGCACGGCGGCTGGAGACCTAGGGCGGACAACTGTGGTTTTGGACACGGGGGCCTCGTCAAAGGGTGGGGCGCCGAAGTTACCCAGGTTGAAGTCGCTGCCCAAGTCGGAAACAGGGCCCGCGCAGCACCAGGGGAACACGGACGCCGTTTCTGCCTTTTTGGGGGCGTTCTCCAAGTCTCACGTCACTGTGGCACCCCCCCTCGCTGGCTCTTCGCAAGTGCCCCCCCACGCCGAAGCCGACTCTCTTCCCCCCCTGGAACCGCACTTGAGCGGGTACCCCCCATTGCAAGACGCACACACCCAACTGCAACCCCACTCGTCTCACACTGCAAACCCCTTCTCGAAGGGCGGCCCTGTTCAAGGCAAAAGCAATTTGGGGCCCAGGGCCGTCTCTGTGCAGGCCCCCACAGGGCCTCTTGCTGACGAAGTGCTCTCATCGCCTTCGGTTGCTGCCGCCCAGGCACTCAGTTTCCTCAATGACGAGCCCGACCCCGATTTCCAGCCCCAGGCGGTCCTGCCCGATCGGGAGGCTTCACCGGTCGCCGGCGAGCGGGAGCAGACGGAGGAAACGGCGCCCGTGCGAGAACCGAGTCTGCCAACCGGGTCCGAGGTGTCGGGCTCCGTGCACCCGTCCCCCAACACGCCCCTGACTCCCTGGGAGGGCGCCTCGACGCCCGAAACGGGCGCGCCGGCGGGGGGTGACGTAAGCATGAGCGGGGAACGGAAGCGAAAGTGGGAGGGGGAGCAACAGGCGGGTCAGGGAGGGGCTCGGGCACCTGGAGACGGGGGTGACGTCAGCGGGCGTCTGGCAGAAGGGGGTGCCGACGCGGCGCCGGCAACTGCGACAGGCACTGGAGGCAGCGAAGCGCGGCCAGTGGTGCATCATTCGAGGGAGATCAGTCTAGTAGACGGTTTGTTTCTAGAAGGTGTGGCGGAAGAGTTGAGCGGGCAAAAGGTTAGGAAGGTAGCTTCGGGCCGGGAAGAGAGTGCGGAGGTTGGTGGGCATTGAGGTAAGTTTGGCGCTATCTTGGTCTTGGTGTTGATTTTTCCAGCAGTGAGGTACTGCCATGCAGTAGGTCGGACCTAGAGAAAAACCGCAGATCGTGATGGCGTTCCATCTTGAAGGTAGATCGGGCAGCCTGCTCAATTTCTCTGACTGATCGTACTTTGTGCCTTAGGTCTCTCGCAGCCACACTCTATGTGCATTGTTGAATGCATTCATCAACAAAGTCGTAAGCGTTCAGCGTTGTCTTGTCCTCAGCCTTTTTGCAACGGAATGTTGCTATCAAAGTCAGCCCGCGAACAAAAGATGCACCCCTTTGGCGGGACGAGGGAGCTTCTCGTGATGTCTTTTGGCAAGGGTGCCCTCCTATTGTCTGACCTGATCTCCTTTCTCGCAGGCGAGGCCCGTGTGTTAGCACGCCGTTCACTTCCATATGTCCAATCAGAGGATCCAACAAAGCAGGCCGGGTAGCAACAAGCGTTTCCGTGTCGGCCAATCGATTGTTGAGCTGGCATGCAGCCATCATTTAACATTTAGACTGGAGATCAAGCAGACTGAAACGAGACGGGTTTGCATAAGCGGGGTGTCAAAACTGCTAAGGAGCCCCTAAGGAGGAGGCATACTCCAATCGGCGGGGTTTTCATAGGTCATTCTGCGACTACTGGCAAAAGTAGTATTCTTTGGTCCGGTTGTAGATCAAGGATAAGGGCTTTGTGTTTGAGAATAGGTCGAAGCAAGAGAAATGGGGTTGATTTTGAGCTTTCCTTTGTATCATGTAGGACTGCCGCAAGAGTGCCTTTAGTTGCAGGTAGTAGACATATGTTTGGAGGGCAACCTTGCCTGACGTGTGATTGTTGTGCGTATGGTTGCGCAACAGTTGTAAAATATTGAGACTAATGATATTGAACGACCTACTTTCGTAGGTGGTATGGTTCTCCAAAGAAATCAGTAAGTCGGTATGCTGATTCGATAGAGTCTCACTGACGCTCAAAGTACTCCTCCCATAGAGTCTGTACGCAGCGAGTCCAAAAAGTCAAGGCATGTGTACATTTGATCGACCTTGGCATTCGATTCTTGATCTTTTCACGGTCGCATATATGTGGTGTATGATGCACGGTTGGGTACATCATAGGGCGTAAGGATTATTGCAGTGTCATGTTTGTTGGCTTGAAGCTTTATTGATTTGTTGACTTCGCCAGATGTTATGTATGGAATCAACACGCCCGAATGAGTGGCTTTTTCTACACAAGCCGGGAAATGACGATTGA
>DF237550.1:0-48275 GCA_000708835.1 Klebsormidium nitens
AAACGTGGCCATGTGCTGCGCTTGCCTCTGCTGACACTACAAAGCATCCGGGGGCCCAAGAGCCCCCGGCACGCCTAGTTTGGGGATTGTGGGAGCATAGGATGTGAACCATCGACACAACCCCTATCCGTACCGGTAAAACGGTCGGACTGTAAATAACACCATGACGAATCCCGTCCTCTTCTCAACAAGTAGATATATTACTAGGTCAATCGGATATGTGGAAACAGCGGGAATGTATATGCTCTAAGGAGAATCTTCTCCCATTGCGATCAGATAATATATAGTTCTGTACAGGATCTTTGCGTGGTTACTGACTGCCGTATCCTAATTAAAATCTTGAGCCGTATCGGCTATATTCGAACCTCATGAGAGACATACGCGTCCTTGTAACCCCACCACAGTTTTCAGAGGACGTTGTCCTTGACACAAATCCAACCCGGACTCGGAGCGATTATGTAGCAGTTTCAAGTTGGAGTGACAGAGCTAATAGTAAAAGCGGGCGGCCCTAAAAGCGGGGAGCTGCAGGGCAGATTGGTGTGGCTCAGGCCCAGGGTTTTCAGGTTGGCCCGTTTCAGGTTGGCCCGTTTCAGGAACTGGCATTTTGTGGACTGCTGTGATGGCACATAGGTATCTGAAGCGCTTCTGAGAACGTCGTGGACTAGATAAGTTGCTATTTGGTTGCCTTAAGAAGCACTCGTAGTGTAGTACAATGTGTCAGGCAGAGATGGGCTCTGCCGCTTCTTTTCTGATACTCAAGGACGTAAGTCACTGGCATTGTGGTGCCCTTGCATCGATTTTTGGCATAGCGAAAGGCGCGCAGCGTAATCGAGACTCTCTAAGAGTTCCAAAAGTAGCATAATTGTTGCGCTAGTTATGCCAAAATTCGTGCTGTTTTCATACTTATCACGTAACCATTTGCTCTTGCTGTCTTGAGCAGCCTCTAGAGGCATCAGGATGATACACCATATCTGAAGCTCTTCAAGAACGCAACTGAGGGACTTGTTTGAAGGAGGTGGACGTGGTTTTAGGGGTTGTTTCTGTGACTCTTCATGAGTGCGTACGCGCGGGAGTTACGCACGGGAGTTGCATACGCAATGAAGGAGCGAATGCATTAGAAGTGGAGCATGCGAATGTTCATCGACAGAAACTAATATTTACTCTTTACTTTCCTCTTGACCTCGCAGGGGATTGAAAGCTGGTCCTTCAATTTTCTCATCATGACAAGGTGCCGGCCTCATGGCCGGTCCAAGTTTGATCAAAGGGTGAGCGTGTGGTGCGATCTGACACAATTGGTTGTTCTCTTATACACAATCTGGGGGCAGCAAGTTCCCTGTCATGACCCTAATGCATTGTGGGTCTGCATCTGACACGTGACTCAATAGCGACGGTAACTTAATGCTTCACCGTTGCTTCTGCAGCTTGGAATGAGTTGCAAAGTATGGGGGATATCTCCTCTCTTTCATCTGTTGCCTATCCGATCTGAGCAACGGTGCTTCTTCTCATGCAGAAGCCAGGCAGGACCCCCTTGAGAAGCGCACTGCCAATGGCTGAGCACACACCCGCTGCCTCGAGCCCCCCAGACCTTGACGCCGCTCTTCCCCTCCCAGACATTCAACGCCTGGTCATGAGCACGTTCAAGCAGGGGACTGTCAAGGGGGAGCGCCTCTTCCGCAGGAGCGTGGCAGTTGTGCGCGGGCTAGCTAGGAAAGCGTGCGGGTCAGCGGGCTACAGCTGGACAAAGGCCGCCCGGGACGGGGCCTCGCAGGTGGCCATGCGGGGCTTAGAGGGGCTCCTGAGTGCTTCAGAGTCGTTTCTGCGCGAGGGCTTCAACCATGTGGTTGCGGAAACTGCTGAAGCCTACCTGGAGGGGCTGAAGCACGAGGGCAATGTGCGGGGTAGGTTGCAGGGCCGCAAGCGCAGAACCTCGGGAGTGAAGCGGGGTGCGCAGCGCAGCTACCGCGAGCAGCCGACGGAGGGGCTAGGTTCCCAACTAGGTAAGAAGGGCTAGCTGTTCACTTTCTTCTGCAGTTGATCAGTCGGGCCAGGCGATGCCAGTATGTCGGGTTGTACTTTGTCGCAGCGCCTGCGTAGTGCAAATTTCAGGCGGGGGGGAGCTTCTTCTTGTACCAAGATTGGTTCAATCTTGACTAACATAGACTGTACTGTATGTGGTAGACGCCAGTACCTACTTTTGGTCTCGAGGATTCCAGGATAGAGCTTCTCGTGTACCCAAATGCACCCTTCGTTTCTGGATTAGAACCTCTCCTTCCTTGGTACGCTGCCATCACCTGCAAGGTTTTTCAGTGTTCAGCATCAGGTCTCCTCCATGGTAGAGTTGCCTGCTTGAGTTACACATCGCAACTTAAGGTGCGATTCTAACTCCGTTCTTGGGACCCTTTTTCAGATCATTTAGGGCCACACAGCCTCAGCTGCCACGGGTGCGGCGCCGGTGCAGCGTGGGGTCTTCGAGGAAGCAGGGAGGGCGGTAGTATCAAATACTTTTGCGAAACGCATGCAACCTCCAGTGGCTGCTTTCGAGTCGACCCAGACCGTGCTGGTGAGAGCATTCGCGGTGCCTGCCTTAAAGTTGCGTCTGGGTTTCCTGCAACATTTCAGCTGCTCCCCTGCCGCACAGCAATGGGTCTTTAGAGTAGAAAGGCGAGAGTGACGCGCTCTGTATGCTTCTGCAGTCTGGGCAGCGGACCACGAACTGCGTCGCCTGAGAGCAAAAGCTAGGCGACTCGAGCAGGAGCTGCAAGATCTTGGAGGGGCCCCGAAAGGTGAGCGTGCGCTGCCGGTTGGGCTGGTCTAATCTGTTCGCTCTTGTTTAAAGCCGGGGAACAGTGAGCTCCTTTTCATGCCTTTGGTGCGTGGTGGGTCCTTCTTCACTGCACTGATACGTGATGCGTTCTTCTTGGCAGATGCACCCAGCGCGCCACCCTTTGCAGCTTGGCAGGAGTCCGGAGGTATGACGGACTGGGTTTCCATGCCCAAGAGCCGGTCGCTTATAGGTAAGGCACTTCGATTGTGGCTCTGTGTCTGCATCACTTGTGGAGCAGTCGGGCTGAACATTCAAATGGTTGTGGAGCACTTGGGCCTTGACCTTCTCTTGACTTGTTCGGGGGTCTTCCTCGTCGGTTCCGGATGAGCCAACTGCGTCAGACCTTTAGCATCTGAATGTGGTGTCCTCATGTGCAGCGACGCTTCTCATGAGGGGTGGGGTGGAAACCAATCCGGGGCCTTCTCCACATGAGGTGAGCCTAGACAAGGAGTCCCTGCAATTTAGGGCGGGGACTGGTTAGCGCTGGTTGTATTCAGGCATCATGGAGCAACTTTGTGTCCCTTGTCAATGTCCATGCTGCTAAAGAGCGGGCTACACATTGTTGTGCTGATCTCCAATGTCTCCCTACCACAGATTGCACGAGTCTGGCGGGAAGCTTATCCAAACGCCGACCCCACCCTGCTGGAGTATCTCTCACTTCACCAGTTCAAGTTGGCAGAGTGGAGAGCACTGCCTGCTCAAAGGCGCTCTATCATTCTGACCGGGCTGAAAGAGAAGTACAAAGAGCCATGGGCAGTGGGCTGGAGCATCTTCCTTAGAAGGGCAGCCGGTGAGCAGCTCCTCCTCTAGATGAGTAGGCTAGCTACGAGGCAAAGTGCTTGGAGATTAAATTTACAGGTTGTGGCCAATATGGACATGAGGGATTCGAGCACTGTAGTACTGTTCTTTAGCATATAGCGGCGGGAAAGCTTGGAGGAAATGGCATGGAAAACGGAATCCGCTCATTTTTGAGATTTTGTCGGCTTCCTTGCTATGCGATATAGTCGCTTCTTTATCAATCTTGCCGGACACACTGGTGCATGCTAGGCATGTGGTGTGTCCAAAAGAAGCAGAGAGCAGAAAGCATATTGGTGTGCAGCTGATGGCAGACACGCACCATTGTGGGCATTAAGAATCTGTCAGGTGCTTTTTATTTTGCACGCTTCCAAATGGTGAGGGTCTCCACAGTTGGATCCTGCCTTTGCTTGCTGCCTTAAGAGCTTATGCGCGCGATAGCCTGATCTGCTTCTTGGTCCGATGCAGCTTCTACCAGTTCCGATGTGGATATGGAGAATGCAGAGAGCTGGGTGGAAGCTCATCCGACTTTCCATCCACCCCTGCTGGAGTACCTGGCCAACCAGAAAGTCCAATTGGCGGATTGGAGAGCGCTCCCCGCTGAAGCTCAACTTGAGAGCCTGACCGAGTTGAAGGCCCACCACCCAGCATGGCTTATCGGCTGGGATCTCTCCCTGGAGGCTATTGGTAAGCAGTATTCTCTTCTAGATGAGAAGGCTAGCTACAAGGCAAGTGCTTGGAGATTATGGTTAGAGGTTGTGGTCAGTGCGGAGATGAGTGATTCAAGCATTGTAGTACTGTTTATTTAGCCTGCAGCGGCGGGAAAGCTTGGAGGAGCTGGCATGAGAAACGAATCTGCTGATAGTGACTTTGTGTGGGCTTCCTTTCCGAGTGACATAGTCGCTTCTTTGTCAATCTTGCCGTGGACCATAGTGCATGCTAGGCATGGGGTGTTTCCCCAGAAGAAGCAGAGCAGAAAGCGGACTGATGTGCAGTTGCAGTTGTTGGCAGAGCAAGCACACTTTTTGCCCATTAGAATCTTCATTAGCTGTTACCCTTCTGCACTCTTCCAAAAGTGTCGGGGTCTCCACCGTTGGAATCCACTTTGCTCGCTGCCTCAGAGCTTATGCAGCGAGACCCTGATATGCTTATCCTTCTGCTGCAGTTGCTGTGAGGAAGGGTCAGGATGGAGAGGCGGGCCAACCTGAGGACATGGATATGGGGGATGCTGATGAGAATAACCAGAGTTGTGAGTTCTGCCGCTTATGTCGAGAATATTTAAACCAACATCGTGAAGCTAGGTTTGCCCGTTTCCTTGGCAACTGAGGTCCAACCAGCACTGGCACCTCTGCTGCTTGAGAGCTGATAAACTCGAATGTCGGACAACTACTCTCTGCTCTCTGCCTTACTATCTGGTGCATGATGGACAATCTACGGATAGGTTGAGCAACCCAGCAAGCATCTGCATCTCCAAGTCCTAATTTGTATTGCGTTCCGCCATTGCCTAGTAGTGACCCTGCCCACTAGCGGCTTTCCTCTCAGGCAATGCATTTGTGACCAAGTCTGAGCACGTAGCCTTTGCGCAGATGCACGGAGCGACATCCTGGCGTTGCAGAACTTGGCAAACGTCTCAGATACGGGCCTCAAGGTATGTGATTTCTGCCTACCCTGGTCTTGCCGCACTTGCACCGGAGCCGGAAGGGCCTCTTCTCTAATGCTTTGCTTGAGTCTTTTAACTACCAGTCCAAGCTTTTTGATTGCTTGCGTGGGGTCTTCCTGTGCCTCTTCTTCCCTCGAGCATGTCCTTTTCTTCATATGTGCGGATATGCGACTGGCGGACACTCACGCTTGGAGGAGTTTTCTCGTTGCGCGAAAGTTTAGCTCGCCTTTCATGCGGTGCAGGAACCAGCTAGCTCGTCTGCCCCGCATTTGGAGAAGAGCAGAGATGCTGATTGGTATGTCGTACAAAGCCAATGCGAAGCTCTGATTAACCGAGCTAGGGGTGCACTTGCAAAGCTGCAAATAGAGCCGCAGATTGCCTGCTTCCAGAGCCCCTCTGAGCTTCCGCATGCCGCAGCAATCAACAAGAACAAGATTCCCCTGGCAAGGGGATTGCCCAGTTTCCTAGTGGACCGTCTGCCAAGCCCTGTCTTCAACAATGTGACGTGGACGCAAGCTGCGGAGCTTCTCGACGGGATGAAAGAGAGGCACACATTTCAGAACCTTTCCGTAACAAGCTTTATGGCTGCCTCTGGCTACGGGAAGACAAGGACTGCGCTAGAAATGGGCTGCCTGCGGCCAGGTGTCCTCTACTTCAGCTGCTGCGGCCCAGAAGAGGTCGGCTCGAGAGATTTGTGGGAAATGCTGGGCCGCCTCAAGGTCACGTGCAAGGAGGGCTCCAGGTTCTGGGAGAGCAACCACGAGCGGGTGCAAAAGCACGTGTACGCTATGCTGCTTTCGCGCCTGAAGCACCTCAGCGAGTGCCTCTCCTTAGGATGTGACCCCCAGCAGTGGCTGCGCTACCAGCTCGTGGTCTATCAGGGGCAGCAGGTAATGATGTGTTGTCTATTCCCACTCCTAGGCACGTTTCGTTAGTCTTTTGCCTGCTCCCCAACATCTCTTGTGATCCCAGCAGGACCCTGCGTGCGTTTGTTTTGGGCGTTGTCCATGCGGTGCTTCTTACAATGGTACTACTCCAAAGATTGGAAGTGGATGCACGCGCTATTTTGCCTCAATCCGTCAAGTCGGACTGCTAAGTTCTTGCAGTGTCTCGTTCTTGCCTCCAATACCGTCTTCCTTGTTTGCACCAGGAGCTCCATTGAGCTGTTTCGTATCGTTCTGTCATCTACTGGCCAAGATTGGTGCTTAAACGTGGCTTTTCTGGAGAATGAAGAAGCACCCATCTTCCTTGGGCGGCTAGGGGTGCACCTCTGCTTGCTTTGTGCAGCTTACTAGCTTTGTGCTTACTAACGAGGATCACCATCGTTGTGCAGGACACCTTTGCGGAGGCGTACAATGTGCTGCGGCATGCGTCACTCAAGGACCTCCAAGAGCTCGTCACCGCCGAACTAGAGGCTTGTCTGAGCACCTTGATGGCTGACGGGGTCGAGTTCCTGATTCTGGTGTTGGACGAGGCTCAGCTCTGGGCAGAAGAGCTCCCTGGCATGTTCTCGAATGGGGCCGTCAAAGGGCAGCAAGAGGGGCGGCCCTTGCTGTCAGCCTTCCTTGCTGTTATCGCCAGCGATCCTGTCCTCGTCAAGAACATCCACGTCGTGCTTTCGGGCACTGGGTTGTCATTGTCACAAAGCATGCTCGTAGCTTCAGCCTTAATGAAAGTGGGAAGCAAGCCGTTCCCTGTTGTCGACTTTGGAACTTTCAACGATGCATCCGCACGCAAGTATCTGGGGGACTATGCGGGTCCGCAGGACATTCCAGAACACGACCTGCTTTTCCTTGTTGGGAGGAGACGGTTCGCAGCTAGGGTTGTGCTGGACTGGGCGCAGAGCGGACAGGAGAGCATTCTGACTTGTCTTAGATCGTTAGTCCGGCAGCACACAACAAAGGAAGGAAGGGAACTCTTCTTGGCGAACGAGCGCAGGGACGTGTACGAACGCCACTTCCTCTACGGCCGCCTTGGTGCTTTGTTGAAGCGAGGGGCAGAGGGAATGAAGCTGCTTGACCTACTGAAGCGGGTTGCCTTTGCCCACGCAAGGCTGGGGGGCCCCTGTTTGTTCCTGCACCACCAGGAGTTCGACCTGGTGGATCTTGGTTTTGTGAAACTGCACCACTCAGGGAAGCACCGCATTGTGGCCTCAATCGAGGAGCCCCTTGCGGTCAGGGCACTGTTCAACTTTTTGGAAACGGAGCTCAAATGGAGTGCCAAGGAACACGCGCTGACTCTGATGGCGCAGAGCCAACCCTTTCCAGCCATGCTGGGGCAGTGGTTCGAGGTGGTGGCTCCCGACCAGCTTCCCCAGCTCTTTCAAACGGAGGGGGCTCTAGCGGATGCGCCGCTCTTCAGCAACCTCAAAAGCGAGCTGCCGGAGTGCTTTCGGAGGGAGGGTGCAAGTTTGGCGCGAGTCCAATTGGCTCCCGATGGCAAATACAGCTTTAGCACAGTGGCTAAACCGACAGGGTTAGACGCCCCAGTGCGTCTAGCGACCAAGGGCAGGGGCGTGCTGGCGTGGCTGCGAGACCCCGGTGGCATCGTCTGGTTCTTTCCTGAGACGAGCGCCGGGCCAGACCTTCTCTTTTTCGTGGTTGTTGGGGGTGCCCTCTACCTTGTGGTCTGCCAGCTAAAGCTCCGGTGGAAGTTGGACAGCCTAGCCAGGGCCATCCAAACGGTCGACCCCAGGTATCTTTTTGAGGGGAAGGTAAACAAGGAGGAGTTGCGAGAAGTAGCACACGAGGCGCTTCGCGCAGAGAGGGGGGTGGACGGGGTTATCAGCCTTTTAATCGGATATCCTCTCAGAACCCGGATGAGAGAATTTGTTCCCAAGAAGTCTTCTGCTGAGGAGGAGGATAGAAAGAGGAAGAGCAAAGAGGAGGTGGATGACATGGTGGAGCCGTCTGTCCGAATTGTGATTGATGGAAAGCGAAAGACAGAACTTCTTCCAAAGGAGCTGAGAAAGTTTTTGGATGCGGCAAAAAATTACGGAGAACTCGAGGCAGAGGAGGACGACTTAAAGGAGGCCGAGGAAGTGGAGGCAGAAGAAGGCAGGTGACAGGCGAACCCGGGCTAAGGTACGTGATCAATACCTTATGCGGAAAAGCGCACTGTTGAAGGGGAGGCTGGACATGCTAGCAGCAGCAACCGGGCCATCTCGAGAACACGCACCTCTTGCAGAAATGGGTAGTAAGCAGGCCAGTCTTAAGCTTGCAGTGTGTCGAGGCGAAAATTAGGAGTTTTCTGACATCTACTTTTGCAAATCTGGACGCTTGTTGCT
The DNA here is from genome assembly GCA_000708835.1 of Klebsormidium nitens. Lineage (NCBI taxonomy): Eukaryota > Viridiplantae > Streptophyta > Klebsormidiophyceae > Klebsormidiales > Klebsormidiaceae > Klebsormidium > Klebsormidium nitens. The sequence continues at coordinate 8,566 of DF237550.1, forward strand.
TATTTCTATGTGCAATCGCTTGTAGATGGATGTGCAGCGTTTGCCTTTCAGCTCCTTCTTCTCTGGAAGAGATGCAGACCATTTCATTTGCAAGAGATGCAGACCGTTTTATTGCTAAGAAGTTACGCAGGCAAGAGTTGTTGCTTTCAATGAGGAGCTTGATGAGAACTGCAAGCTGGATAGTTACCCGCGAGCCACAATCGGTATGTGATACTACTGCTGAGCGGTCCAAAAGCACCATAGAAATCGTAGACGAGGTTCCTGACGTTGCTTTCATATCCATGTGCAGATCGTCCAAGCGTCCAGTTCGAGCGACTCTGAGGCTGAGCTGAAGTTGAGCGGTATGGCATGTCGAGCACAGCAGACTCGCTGCTGTGCACAGTGCTTGACGAATAGGTCGAAAGGACGATGCGGGAGTCGATGGCACAGGCTGAAAAGGGGAAGGAGTTAGCGGAAGAAAAGGCAGGCGGACGCATGTGAGCAAGAACTTGAGAAGGATTGAATCCAAAGTGGAGAGACAGAGCGTGGTTGAGGACCCACCCGCACGGTGTCCATGTGTAAGGTGCCCGTATGGAAACCATGCCAATAAGTCCACATGAGAACCTTGTTTTCAATAGTCGCGTGGTTTCTATTCGCTTTCCAAGATGAGCACGATATGGTTTCCATACGAATTGACCAACTTGCTCGCATACCAGGCAGTCCCGTACGGTGTCCATGTGGAAACCATGATGCAAGTGATGGCATGCCGCATGATTATTGTGCCTTCAAAGTGACATCACAGATGATATAGCTCGCTATATGGCTCTGCAAGCATGCCTCTGTAATTGCATCACAAAAGACCCGGGCCCCCCAGATTCCACATGGAATGCATACGTACGAAGTTCGAGCCGGTAAATCTGCGTACGAACGCTGCATACATCACAAATCCCCCCCCCCATGGATCCAACGCGGAATCAACGTAGAATATACGCGCGTAGAATCGTACAAAGACTATCACACGAAATCAATGTTGTTTCAACGCTTGTGGTTCTCATGCATGGCCTATGTTGGAAACTTGCCGCGGATCTACATAAGATATACAGAAGGTTCGACATTGATTCTACGCGTGGCATTCTTACGGCGGACCCGCGTTGAAATTACGCGGCGTTGCTTCTATGCAAGCCTCATGTTGAAACACTTCATGTGGCCTCTATATGAGAACCGTGTAGAATACACATGATGCAGTTTCAACGCCGTTTCTATACAGGTTCCATGCTTGCGGAGTCCGCATGAGCACAACGTGGCTTATGCATGGAAAACACATTGAGTCCCGCGTGAAAACTCTGTTGAGGCTATTGTACCGGTCACCAATGGAATACCTCTATTTGCAATCGATCTCAAGAGGAATGTTTCAATGTCGGATGCTGTCGGTCCAAGGAGCTGCAATCTTGATCCTCTGTCAACTGTACCAGTATCAAAGCAGTAAAGCCTGTCTCAACTCACTCGAAGCTGCCGCTAAAGCCCGCGAGTCTCACGTAATCTCTGTCAACCGTCTAGTAAGTGTGGGCGCCGCTCTACCTCAGTCGTCTATCAATCTCTGACCAGATCAAACGCAGTACTACAAGAACAACCGTTCATCTCACCTCAACAACACTTTATCAGCTCCAGGTCTGTGCTATTGGATAACGTCAGCGGACGCAGCCTTAATCCCTGGTCTAGCAACCTGCAACCAATTTAAGAAGAGTGTTGAAATGCAGAAGACGCATGGTGAGAATGACAGGCTAATCAGCCAGCGGTTCCTGGTCACTGAACCTGGATGGTGGCGGATGTGAAAAAGCCGCGTCTTCTAGACTGCGCACGAACTGAGGACGCCCATCTCGAAGCCCCTGCTTGCACGAAAGAGCGTATTCTGAACGTTTAACATCAGGCCTACTTTTTGAAACCGAAGGATGACGGAAAACGTTGAGCAGAGAGCCTCAAGTTTGATCACACGGAAAAGACTGCCTGCAGCTCTAGCACACGGCTAGTTCCGCCTGTCTACAAAAATGGAAAGAAGAAGGGGCCACACCGACAGCAGTACTCTGAAACAGTCATGACTGTTAACCTGCAAGGAGCAAACGCCGGCCAATGGCGGTCAATTCTTTAGAATGGGCAGGTTCTTTTCAGGACATTTTGGTCTGGAATCTGCATTGATCAGGCCGCCGTCAGGCATGCTGTAGGACTCTCGTAGATTTGGTCTTCCGGTCCAGTTTGCGGCTGCGCTTTATTGGCGTGGTGCAGAATAGACCTTGGCCTAAAATCAAGCAAGGTTGAGAAAAATCTAGAAGTATCATGAGCTGTCTCCTGCAACAATTGCCTTTGAAAGTTCAATGGGCAGGGCGAAACTAGCTTACTTTTCAAAGACACTCTCAGGCCGTCGAGGCCGTTGAAAAAAGGTCAATTACAGAAACGTCTTCAATAACAAAAGGAAGTCAATCCTAGTCAAACCAAGAGACGATTTGCAGAAGTCAAGGACGAAGGATCGCCCTTGGGCACTAGCTAACAGGATCGGAACGTAACGACCGAAACACGCTTGAAACATTGTACTCGTACACCTTTGAGCGCAAAATTTTGGCGAATCATGATGGATATCAAACACTTCAATCGAAAAACTCCCGGTCTCGTTTGACTGGGACAGAGTCAAAGGGGCTGCCAATGTCTTCAAAAGAAAACTTTGAAGACGAAGAAGAAGAGCCCGACCACGTAAACGACAAGGCAGGAACCAGTTTCGCTGCAAGGCCGCAGGCAACCATCCGGTTGAAGACTGAGTAACGAGTTTCTGCGACTGACCAGATACTTAGAGCAACAGGTAAGACAGAAGACCCTCAGAGCCGGCGACGACATGCCGTGTGTCCAACCACCTTCCAAGTAGACGACAGCAAAACTTGGATGAGCCCGCACAAACCGCACCTGAGCTTCGTCATAGCCTGAACACCAGGATTGAGAACTGGCGCAGGCGATGGAGTAGGAAACTCAAACCTTTCTGAACGGACACCGGCCGTATCAATCGGCAAAACGCTGGAGCAGTAGCAGCAACCGGCATGTCAGTGGAAGACTAACACATCAATCATTTAGGGCACCGCAAACGCCGGCAGCACATGTAGGTGCGAAAACCAGCGACTACTAATTGTCTGTGCAGAAGAGTCATTCCCATGATCGTTACAAACAGACGGCTCAGGTACCGGTCATTTCGGACTCAGAAGTCACTCTTGGGGGAAAGAAAGCCAGGTACACGCAATTCACCCAAAATTGTGATCCAACGACATGAACGAGTGACGTGACCGAAGGTACTCAGCGCAACGTAATCAAGCCATTTACCAAGCAGGCACAGCCAAGTTGCTCGACTTCGAACACGAGTACTCACCGCCAGTACTGGGAAAGCGGAAACCTGCTCAATCCAAGATACACATAGACGAGACGCGCTTGCTACAGGAGTCACTTGTAAACAGCAATCGAAGGCGGCGGAAGTGCAAGGGTTTAGATATACAAAATCATGCACCAAACAGGGCCCACGTGGGATAACCGGAATACTGCCCTAGCAACCCGTGTTGCTGCGGTCGAAAACAAGACTGAAGCAACATCAGAGGACAAATAGTGAGCGATCATGACAGGAGCAATCCAGGGCAGAGCTGACCAAAGGAACCTTCTGCCAAGTGTCGATAGACATGCCCGGTCAATCAAGCACTGTCTGCGGTTGTTCTTTGAGACTAGCTAGATCGCAAACCAGCTCAGACAAGGCTCCTTTTCTACCGTCCAAACACGGCGACAATACAGCAGGGGACGCCAATGACAACCACACACCGTAACAACGATGCATTCGCTCAAGAGTCCGAAAACAAACTAAAAGGGCTGAAAGCTGATGGAAAATGCCATGGGTCGGGGAACGACCAAGAAGCGAGTCGCAGCCCAGCTAGCCTAGAGTTGTGAAGGGCAGCAAAACGAGTCTTTGCACTCGAAAAAAGGATGGATAACAAGGGACAAGGTTAGTAAAGAAGAACTCTTGTGAACGGGCCAGAGGAACCGGTCCAAGCCAGCGTAAGCAAAAGCGAAAAGAGCAGGCGATGAAGGATGTCCGCAGCGGGACGAAGAATGGAAAGTGTGCTAGCTTGGTAAAACGCCGGAGATGAGCGAGGGATAGAAAAAGGTGTCTCGTATCATTACGAGGCTGTCGACCGAGGGACAAAGAGACTCGCGGCGAACAGTGGGGTTTGCTAGCTCATGAATAATTACGAAAAAAAAGCGACAATTTGGCAAAACAAAACAGATCTGAAGCCGTAAGGACCACCGCGCAAGGAGAAAACTCTGGTCAATTCCACAGGGAACGTGTCTCGGGAATCATCCTGCAAAAGTGGCCAGATGCGAGTGTTGGCCAGAAGACCTCAACGAGCAAGTTCATATTCAAGCGAGCCACTTTGCGGCTTTCAAGAAAGGAAAGCGCCACGTCGGAGGAACTCGCGTGGCGCGCCGGACGAAGGTTGCATTTGACCGGAATCAAAGCGAGCGGAATGGAGGATGGAAGCGAGCATGGAATGGATATCGACCAAGACGCGGGCCGCGCGTGTGGCTGCAGCTGGAACGCAGACGGCAGCGGAGCGAATGGTCGCAGGAAGAAGAGTAGGATTGTCCCAACGTGGATAGCGGCAGGGAAGAAAGAAAGCCACTTGGCCGGAACACCGAAAAACCGCAAAAGTAGTATCAAGCCGATCAGGCAGTGCAGACAACAAGTGCAGTCAACAAGTACCGCAACAGAGCGAGAGAGGAATTGACAAAGAACAAGAAAGTGCACGAAAGTGAATAAGGCTTCCTATTTAGACTACTATCATTGGTGCTATCTTTGAGGGAAGCGTGCCAAACAGCAAGGTTTGCGAGCTCATTCTAGGACTGGAAATAATCACTGCGATTGATAGGCAGGAAACGCTCGGCCGAAAGCTCCGGCAGACCTTAACAAGGCGGGCGCTCACAATACGGCGTTTGTAAACACACGGAGGAATAGTCAAACTGCGTGCTGTTGCTGAGTTGCTGAAAATTAACTGAACCAGATGCATAATCGGCGAAAGAAGTTCCACATAATGTTGGGTATAAGAAGGACCTGGATACGACCGGCAGACATTATCTTTTTGGCGGGATTGACGGTAGTACCAACGCTTCCGCCCGATGTAAACCTGGGAAGGAAGGTTCAGAAGTCGGCACCAGATAAGCGCTAAAGTTCGTCACAGGAACACCCGGACTAGCAGTTGGCAATAAGAAAGGAGTAAAACCGACTCTCGATTTCAGTGGAGCCTTGCAGATTGGTTGTGAGAACCGATTAGCAACATGCATCCATGGACAAAAGCAATCCTGGACAGGCTTCGTCGCTTCGCGACATGCCAGCAATGGGTGGCGCAGAAGACAACCACCGACTTCCTTTTTCTGATCAACATGAATTTCACGACCTATTCTTTCCAAAAGGATCACCCAAGTAGCGGCCAACGAATACACGCCACCTGTAGTATCCAACCATACACGAAAGTGGAAGGAGGCAGGATTGCACGTGTCAATACACCCTTTAGGAGGATACCCGCTACACGTCCGGGTTGATGCCCTCAGACGAACAAGACCGAATGCAGAGACTAAAAGGGAGACCGGCTCTTAGCTTAACTGGAACGGTCGGCGGCTGACCGAAGGACCTGTTGCCGAAATGTCAACGCACAACTCCAGATGATTTGAAAACGTCCATTCGCAAATCAGCTCAATTGACTCGAAGGAGGTTCCTATCCTGTTTTCTGAGCTATGCTCAGGCAGAAACGTGGGTTACAAGGCGGGTTAACGGCAAAGAAAAAGGACGAATTCCGGGCGGCCCAGGCAGAATGCTAGGAATCTGAAAGAGCTTCGACAAGCGGAACATCCCGGCAGGTGAAGCACGGCACGAGCGGAGCGGAGCTGAAAGTGACGGTAGATGGGGCTGGTGATGGAGACGCCAGAGTGTACACACGCAGAAGGGGCTGGAGATGACGGCTTTGATCAAATCATAAGAGACACAGAAATATCGGGACCAGAAAGAGCGGGCCACGAGATGTATGTAGAAGGAAGTGGAGCTAATCGACGATGGAGGGGCGGTTTTGAAGGACGGCGCGCCAGCCGAAATCTGCATCAAGCATACTACCGGCAATGAAAACGGGCAAAAGGAAAGATGGAAAGAGGAAGAGCACGAAGTGAACATACGACTAGGACGCTAATCCCCGCGCCCGAAGCGCTGCAGCTAACCAGTGACTCAAAGGCAAACATGCATACGGAATGGAAAGAACAAGCGGAAGGGAAGATGGAAGAGGAGGACAGGGGGTAGAGATACGATCAGGACGCGAGTTGCGCGCTCGCTCGCAAAGCGCCAGCTGACCCCGGACCGAAGAACATTACATCAAAGGGTTGGACTCGAGGGACAACGGCAAAACGACTTACCGACTGGCCGAAGCACCAAAGTCAGCGGAAACGGAGACGAAAAGAGCAGGCGGTGGAGAATGACAGCAACAGAAAGCGGGGACAAGCAGCAGAAACACAAAGCGGGGACAAGTGGGGACGAGTGGCCGCAAGGACATGAAAGAAGCGAGGGAGCCAAAAACGAGTCCTGGATTCAGATTGAAGGCTGCAGACAATGGAATTACTCCTTCGAGGTCGAGCGACGAAAACACATGCCGCGATCAAGCCAGACTGGGACGCTCGTCCTAAAGTATAAACGAAGGTCCTGAACAATGAAAAGATTGGAAAGTTCAATCGAAAGACTGACCGCGGAAGGAGCCAATGATATCAGGGAGAACCGCAGGCGCAAAAGAAATCAGCCCTCGAACGAAGCAGAGAGGAGAGACAACATAAACTAGAATTCAGGGTCAAGCAGCATGAAGTCAGCTGCTTTCAGGATGATGCAGCGGCGCGATGGAGGGCTCTCTCACAAGCATTGGGGCGAATCCGACTAAAGGGCGAAGGGTCACGTGAAACCTTTGGTCTACTGCATGTACGGTCCGTCCGTCTGCAACCTTAATACGTTGCTACAAGACCGTCGTTTTTGTGACGCAATACCGTCGATGAAGCTTCTGCGAAAGGCAATAGGATTCGGACGGAGAGGACAACGGGGAGTTCCGGTGTGGATCTTCACGAGACAAAGGAACTTCGCAGACCAGGCGATGACCAAAAGGAAGTCTTGCGGAGCTTGATGTCGTAGGCGGAGCAGCACTCGAAGATGTCCGGTCTCTGAGAGGTCTGGATTCCATGGTTGGAAACCCAAGAAGGTGGTGAGCGGAGGACGCGCGAGAACTTAAAAATTGAGCCAAGGAGGAGAGTCTTGATCGGTCCAGCGACTATTTGAGGAGCTCCGGCAGATCCTGACAGAAAAGAGCAATGGAGTCCGCAACCAGAAGGGACGAGTTACTCGAGAGCAGGATACGTGCGTCTGCGTGCTTTCCTGCTAAAAGTAGTCCTGAAAAGGATACAATCCGACTTCATGTGGGGGGGAACACGACAAGCAATTCGAACAAGGAAGGAGATCAAATTCCTTGGGTCAGACTGGATGGCATCAGCGCCTCCGTGCCTCGAAACTTCAAGCATTCTTTCGTTTCCATTCAGCGAAGCCGCTTCGCGGTGCCTTTCAACCGTCGTAAAAGTTTGTCCCGGGACGGTGAACTTTGGCACTTCGCGCCGGCCATCAACCAGGCGACCTCTGAAAGGATTTGGCAGCTTCGTCAACGGGTTGCAAGAATCGGCGTGATTCAGTAAGTTGCTTCTCCTCGTTGCTTTATAATTATCTGATTCATTGCGTTGACGTCGGGTTGGCAGCGCCGATTTGACGACTTACGGCGAAGTTGGATCGGGTGAGCTTGGCCGTTCAGGACGAGGTGGCTTCAACAGAAACCCGCGGAGCCCGCCGCAGCAGGGTATCAGCCTAGAGTACAGTGGACGAAGCACCGTTCAGGACAAAGCCCGGAAGGACTTGAGGTGGCTCCGCTCGTTGGTCATTCATGGTGAGAACCGATCTTTGTGAAGCCCTTCAAGTGCAGTGGTTTTCAGACAGCGTGCGCGTGCGGGGCTCGCGCTTGCGCCGGGCGAGAACTCGGTCCAAGGAACCAGGTGAGGCTCTTGGACGTGTAGACTAGCACGCTGTGCAAAAGAAGTTGGCGGTTTCTTTCGTGTCGAACTGCCACGTGTAAACCCGCCGTCTGGTTAGTTATCAACCAAACGCTGGTCAAGTGTAAACCGAGCTCTGGTTGACAGGCAGCCCGACTCCGGTTAGTGGCTAACCGAAGTCTGGTTTAATCTCAACCAGAGCCTGGTCAGTCGTTAACCAGGCCCTTAACCGTAATCTGGTCGACGGTTAACCAAGCTGTTAACCAACCCCTTGGTTGACCGTCGACCAGGCTTAGGTAAAAACCCTCTCGACCAAAGGTTGGTTAAGGCTCTGGTTGACGCCTCAACCAAACGTTAACCAGAGTTTAACCAGTCTTGGCAGACTGCGAAAACGCCCTGTAGGTACGGTACTACGGTACTACGGTACTACGGACCTACGGTACATCGTAGCGACATTGTTGTCTGCAGTAGGTGGAAGCAGGAACATGGCGTAACTATTATCTACATACAGTGTTCCCCCTGGTGGCCCACTCCCTGCTAAAATCGCCATCAATGGTCCAAACGGGCCACCAATGGGGGGGTGGAGGTGGCCCAACGGGCCACCATACGGAGGGCCAAGGTGGCCCGGTGGGCCATCAATCAATGCACCCAACTGGCCTACCTTGGAAGTCAAAGGGCGTATTAGCTTGACATCCTGACAATTTTTCCGAAAAAGCCTGTCAAAATGGCTAGTATGCACTATATTTGAAGGAAAATCCCTTCGAGCCGGGCTGTTTTGCCACTGCATCCGACCAAACTTCAGCCCGGGGTCCAAAACAAGTGGAGTATAATACTACGACAAATGTGGCATATGCACTATAGTATTTTCTCATCTTGTGATTGTCGATCGTTCAAGAAAGCAGTCGGAAATCCTGATTTTGCGGTGGGGTTGGGCCATCAATGGTCATGGTCCGGTGGCCCGTTGGGCCACCAACAGAGGGACCCGGGTGGCCCTCCGGCCGTCAATCTAAAAAGTTAGGGGAAACACTGTCTACATACCTAAATAAATAAAGTAACCTAAAAGGCATTGTGACCTATAAGGTACTGTACTGTGTAAGAGGACTGTACTTATTAATGATTGCGGGGTCGTACCCCGCGCTGCGCGGTGCGTACCCGAGAAGCAGCCGGGCCTACCCTGGGACATTAGGGTCTCGCAAGCAACCGGGTGACAAGCAGGCCCTCCCTCTGACATTAGGGTCTCGCAAGCAGCCGGGTCAAAACCGGGCACTTCCCAGTAACATTAGGGTCTGTCGGTCACATCACCCTAGGTTTTTAGTGTTGCCCGGGGCCTCACATGTACAGTATTCCTCTACGGTTGAACAAAGTACTTATAGGGAACGTACCTTATACCTAGGCATTAAACTTTATAGTTAGGTATCTAATCTACGAGGTGATACTGAACTTCGTCTACAGATCGCTGGGCACCAAAGTTGCCGGAAGCGTGGAATGGAGTACCGAGGCTAGGTACCGGGAAGCCGAAGTAGGCCGGTAGCTTCTGGAAGGGTTCTGCTGCTAACTTCTGCATGACCGGTTAGCTCAATTTGTTCCAACCGGAATTGACGACTGGGTGAACAGTAATTGCATCAAGTGGTAACCCGAGTATGCAACCCAACAAAGTCCTGTAAAATTACCAAATTTCCGATTCTACTTTTGCCTCGTTATCCCGGGTGTCGCAATGCGGCGACTCACTGTGTGCAGTGTAAACTGAGACAGTCGCTTTTAACCAAGGTTTCCAAGGAGACGTTTTCGACGGCCTCTCAAAATGGCCGTAGATTCTGTTTGACAGAATTTTGACGTGAGGTACGATCCGTCACTAAATTCTGTCGCTAAAATGCAAAATTGCCCGCACGCGCGGCATCCAATCCGGCATTTCGACGATAAACGCGCATATATGTAGAATATGGACCGATTCTATGGACAACGTGTGCTGAGTTGTAATAGGTAAAGATTGTCTCTGCTGACAGTGAAATGAGGAGAAAGTTCTGCATGTCCTGAAACTCAGTCCTGGCGGAAGATCCTTGATGCGTGGCAGTGACGCTCGGCAGGGGCGCTCGTAGCTCCAACACTCCAAAACCTTTGGCGACCTTTAATACGTAAGAAGAGAAAGGGATGCCTTCCATGCAATCCTGATTTTTGGGAAGCACGAGCATTTCAGAGACTTGGTCGAATGTTTCTGCGAGACGCAATCGAGAAACATGATGGCGTACAAGCCCATACTCATCGTGTACTCTGTTTTGAGTGTCAGTGCTATTGCTTGGCGGGTCCATGATGCTCAGCTTGTGGTACTGGCAGACGCTAGAATGCAAGGTCTGCCATCAACGCCACTAGATAAGATGCCAGCACTAGCAGGAGTTGCGGGGACAGACAAGACAGCAGCAATTCTGCATGCGATGCTTTCCTCAAAAGCTACTGTCCTGGTCTTGGTAAATCTCGGATGGAACGTCTTTGTGCTGGTGTCTCTTTTGACTAAGGTGAGGCGGTCGTCCTTACCTTATAGCTGTCTTCAGCATTTTGACAGCTCAAAGTTTTCTTCTGGCGCATTAGTACACTCTTGGCAGCGGTGTGCAGCTTTCTTTGTTCAAGCTCTGAGAACACAAGCATAATCTGATTGATTTTATGTCGTACGCATACTTCTTCTTGACATTGCAGTTGCCCACCACTCTATGATGTAGAATGGGGATTCCATCAAGTGCCTCACCTTCAGCATTGAGTTTTACCTTTTCAACTTCTGGGATGGAGGGAGTGATCCAAGGTCCAGAGTTTTATCCCTGCAGCCAGGACAAAGGCGCGAAGTATGGAACATCAGAGCAAAACCTGCAAGTAAACTTTATTTCTATCTGCAGTCGGTATTCTTCGGACGTTTGAGCTACATGGAAACACAGAAACTGGCGGAGAGACTCATCAATTACATCCTTTTCAAGGTGAGCTGGAGACTCTGTTCCTTTTGAGCATTCTTTTGAGCTCAGTGGACAAGCATCAATTTTGCATCGAAATTGGCATGATGCAATTCAAGCATTCAAGTCAGTATCCTGGAAAGGGTCCAAAAGGTGGTTGTGACAAGCAAGTGCCACTAAAGAATCAAGACTCTGGTGTCACATCATCATACAGTCATCTGGAGCAGAGCAACAGGAAAGGACATGTCGCTTGACAAAAACGATGGCATTGGTCACTTTGGGCCTGCGTTTGCAGAAGTATTTGTGCTGGGGCTTCCAGCGTTGGATGATTGAGCCTTAATCAATGCCATTGTTCCTTGCAGACTTTCTTCTTGACAGCAGTTGTGGAGTTTGAGAGCACTGAGATTGCCTTGTGGATGGCCTGGTTTGCGCTTCTTGGATATTTGAAGGTGAGAAAACAACGTCACACATCAACCTTCTAGAAGCGCGATGCATCCGTCATTCTGGTCTCTTTGAGATTGAAGCTGTAGCACTTGCTCAAAGTACAGATCCTCATTGATCGTCTCAGTCGCAGAGATGCCCTTCATCTTTTGTGCTTCTTCATGCAGATGTTCACGGGGTTGGCCAAGGACAGGTTTGAGCGGCTCCACAAGACCCCTGCAGCTTCACAATGGATGCACGGGAAGACCCTTATGGTTCTCATTCTTGTCTTGGTATCGGACGCAGCTTGGTGAGCAACCACGTCCAAGAATTTCGAGAGAGAAAGTACATTAATGCTTACCAGTTTGTTTTATATATTGACAAGACTACTTGACGTGTTGAAACAGTAACGGATTTTTAGTGGGACCTTTGATATTGTGCGTGCGTTGATGTTCACAATACTGGAGCGCCAGTTCGGTCACTGATATACTGCATCGTTCCTGCAGGGTCCAGGTCTGTGTCACAGTTTTCAAGGGAGCCGGCATCAGCAACATCTTGCTCCTGCTCTTTGAAGCGGTCATCATTGCTTTGGACACTATCCAGGTACAGGACAAGACCACGAAAGTTCCGCTTGTTTTTGAGCAAGTGGCCTCAGTCAACTTTCGTTCATCATGTGACTTCTTTTCAACTGGCAAATCGAATGGGAAACCTCCTGTCTCTATATGAACTTGGCATGGGGACTTTTGGAGAAGGACTTTCTAAGACAAAAGTATTTGTGATGCAGACTCTGACTCAGTACGTGGTGCACCTGAGCGAGTCGTGGGATGTCCCCATCTTCTCCAAGCAGACCCCGGAGTGGCGGCTTGGCTTTCTATACCACACAAACCTCCTTGCCGAAGTCATGTTGCAGCTCCTTACTCTGGCGCACTACGTCCACGTCTGGTGCTTGCACGGCATCGCTTTCCAGTTGATCGATGCTGTCCTGCTCCTGAACATTCGGGTAAGGCGGCACTTTCATGGTCCAAACCTCCACTGTTGCTACAGGGCACGAGGTCGTTGCAAAGGCTCATGTTAGTTCGAAGCAGAGAAAGGGGTTCTTGCTGGAGTTCAGTCGATTGTTTGGTTGAAGCCCGTGTGCCATTACCTGCTCGATGGTGCCACTGCCACTGACTTTTGAGCCAACGTATCTATACTGAGGGAAGACTTTCTCTACAAAACCGTAGTTTGGAAAGCTCAAGTTCTTGTGTTCTATTGTTCCTCTACCGAACAAGATTTTGCTGTTTCTTGCCAGGCCATCTTGAGTTCCCTCATGAAAAAGCTCAGCGCATTTCTCGCATATCGAGCCGCCACTCGCAACCTCCGCGAGGCGTTCCCTGATGCCACGGAGGCGCAGCTGGCGGAGTGCAATGACGACTGTGCCATCTGCAAGGAGCCGATGTACACTGCCAAGCAGCTGCCCTGCAGGCACCTCTTCCACCTGTCGTGCCTGCGTTCCTGGTAAGGACGGTAGTGATTGTCGGCGGAGGGTCCCTGGAGGAAGCTAGCGGTTGTCCGGAGCGCTTTCGCTCCTCTTTGATCATCACGAGCTTGTTTCTTTGGGTGCTCATCATGTTTTTTTCCCTCTCGTCCCAGGTTGCAGATCAGAGCCACCTTGTTCTTCGGGGTCAGGACCCTCCAGACAAGATACTCTGCGATGCACACAATTCCCGCTCAGCTCCTTCGCAGACGGACGGCGCAGATTGTCCCAAAGTCTCTACCTCCCTCCTTGCAGGTTCGACCAAGGGTCGGACGACAGCTACACGTGCCCCACTTGCCGCACGTCGCTCAGCGGCAAGTACAAGTCCTCCAGCTCAGCAGCCAGGGCGGCAGCAGAGAGCGTGCTGGTTGAGCGGCACCAGCAAGAGGCTCTCTTCCAGGCGCGCGCCGTCAACCGCTACCAGGAGGAGTTGGCTCGACTGAGGGGCAGGGCGGGCGGGCAAGCCTCGGTTGCAGCAAGGCAGGCGGTCGGAGGCGCAGCCGGCCAGGGGAACGGTAGACCTGCGGAGATTATGGAGGGACCGGACGCGGGTGCCGACGATTTGAGCAACGAGAGCGGATACGGGGGGGTGGGTTCGCAGCAAGATGCAGGACCGGCTTCAGTTGCTGGAACCGGTTTCCGAGATGAGCCGAGCCCGCTCAACGGGGCTCCGGACCTCTATCGGACCGCAGGGGGGCAGTTGTTGTCGGACGCTGGAGAGGGGCTGAACGTGGGGCGGCTGCTCGCCGGGATTGGTTTAGCCGGGGCCCGAAGACGCTGGCAGTGGCCATTAAGTCAGAACGATGGGGACTCTCAGTTGCATGGTCCCGGTGCTTCGACGCTGCCTCGAGATCGATGGACAGATCGACGCTCGCAGCCGTCAAACGCCGTCAGAAGCGGTGCAAGTCGCAGTGGTGAGTTCAACTGGGACTTCGGCCAAGCGGGCCCGTCTTTTGCCTCGGAGAGTCGGAGCGGGAGACGTAACGACGTCAGCAGGGAAGCCGCACTGCTTCGGGAGCAGAGCGCGACAGCACGGAGAACAAGGGCGGCTGGCAACGGGGAACCGGAAGTCAGCACGAGGCTGGCGGAAATGGTGGCGACCGTAAGGGGCGTCCTTCCAGACGTACCGGAACAAGCCGTCTTACGGGTGAGTGTCCTGCAGCTTCTGCTGCTGGGCTGGCTTGGCTCCATGCCAGGCAGTCGTTCTGAGAAATGCGAACCAAGAAGCAAGGGGCAGAAGCAGAAAGATGCCGACTGAATAGCCGTGTAACTTTGGGATCGGATACGGCGAATAGTACCTACGTCCTCAGGGGTACGCCTTGCCTTGAGATATGTCTGTGCGTTCTTTTACTGGCCGCTGAGTTTCGGTGTCCGAATCTACGCTGTGATGCGTCATCTTAAGCTGGAATCAAGTAACGCACCTTTCAGTACGGCTTTTGGTGAAAAGAAGGTCCGGGCTAACATCTCGTGGTTCTCCCTGCAGGAACTTCGAAGAACTAACTCGGTTGGGGCCGCTATTAACAATCTGATTGATGCTTGAAGGGGGCAAGCTTTCCCATCGACTCTACTGGATGTACGATGATAGGTCCTGGTAGTACATTGAACTGAACTTGGTTTTGCTGGCTGAACTTCCACTACCGCCAGATCAGGCGAAGCAAGTGTGTTGAAGAGCACATTTGCCCACGAAATTATTACCATGCAAGTACCACTGACCGCTTCATAAATGGATACCCCCGTCAAGACAGTGTTTGTGACAGTTACGTTCTCTGCAGCATGACCGGCCACGGCATTTCATCATGTACAACTTTTCTGGATCGGAGACAAGTAGGTTGACAACTGCAGATTAAGACCAGTATCATTCAGTGCGGCCTTTGACACATGCGCCTGTACAGTTTTGATGGACATGGTACGATCAACACGTATTGATCGGACAGACGCGTAAACACTAGCTTTTGCATAGTGGCTGGCCCTTATGGAAGCATGGGTGACTAAGCATGCGCTATAACAAGCTGATGCCGCCAATATCGCAAAGTCATGCTGTTAAAGAGTGGTATCAATATTGGGCATAAGCGCTGGCCTAAGCGGGCTGAGGCTCTCACGACCACGACATGCCAGCGGCCCAGGGCTCATGGAATATCATGCGGAGAGGCCTGCATGACCATTTCGCGCTTTATGCCTGCAACCGGACTCTAGAAAAGCCTGCTGCCCCCTGCAGCTAGAATGAGAGTGAATAGCAACGACATCTCGCTCGATCTGAGGACTACAAAGAAGGCGTCTAGACCACATTATTTACGCTCGCTTAAGGTGCCTGCAAGTTGAAAGTTCTAGACAAATCCTACGCTGGCATTTTCAAGGTCGCGACTATCCTATACGCGTAAGTCTCACTTTCACTTACTGGACCGATCAACTCGTAACAGCACTGTCCGACCCCTCCCCTCGATACCGTCAAGGCAGTGACCCCTGCAATTACAACACGAGCATTTAGTAGAGAAATGCGGCAGCTTCCAAGCTTTTGTGACGAGGGAGAGAGCTTGATGTACTGGCTGTCAACTGGTTTGTGTTGACCGACGGTTGCTGCTTCGCCCACTTCAAGCACAGTAGTGGTGGACATAGATAGAATACAGGTCGCCCTGAAAGAGCTGGGGTAGAGTCCGACAAGCTTAGCGTCACACTTGGCCCTCCAGTGCAATCTCCCGCGGAACAACATAAATAGGGATGTAAGCAGCCCTTTTGGTCCTTGCCTCCAGAGGAACAGCAAGCCGGAACCCCTCCTTGTTCCACAAAAGTTGAAAAATGCAAGCCATGGCTCACCGGTAGTGTGCTTCGTTGCTGGTTTCCTCCCGCTCGAGCACAAAGCCGTGCTTGCAATAGAAGTGCTGCGCCACTTCGTTCACAGCCATCGTGTGCACATATAGCGCATCCACCCCTGCAGGTCATCAAAGGCAAGCTCATCTTCTCTTCTTCAGAAGTCGAATGTTCTTGACTCTCATAAATTGATTGAGCAAGAAGCAAACTGCTACCGGACCGCTAACCAACAAAATCAGAAACTTCAAGAGGGAGTCCACCAATGAGCTTTGAGTGGGGAGTGGATGTTGCTTTCAACCTGTTGACACTTTTGGCGCGTTCGATTGCAATTGACAAAATCCTCACTGTCAGGGGCGAGATTGTACAACAGTGAAGACAGGATCACACAAGCATCCACCAAGGAAGCTACCGGAGGCTTCAAATGAGAGACGTCAACCAAGCATGTAACGGGCATGCGAACCAGCATGTCCGAGCTCTCACCCCACTCGTGTGCCCGTCTGCGCGCTTCGTTCAGTAAGGAGCGGCCCACGCTTCTTCGACGAGCAGCCTCCGAGACGCACACGTTACTCAGGTATGCAGCGTTCAAAGTCGCACCTGCAAGGAGCCGTTCGAGAGAGTCTGCACGAGACAGCTCGAAAAGAATGACCCAATAGAGATACACAGTGTGGTCAGAATGAGAGCTACAATTTCCTAAGTAGCACGGTGGAAGAAGACCAGATCCAGAAGGCTTCAAGGCAGAAAGTACACGGCAATGGTCGATTCTTTCATGAGTGGAAACGAACAAGCTGCAGCAGAGTCGCGCACTCATTGTGCAAAACTTACAAGGAAAGCTAGCGACAACTACTGCCTGCTCAGGTATTCCGGGTCTCTTGAAAATTGAAGCTACAGCGTAGCGGGGCTTTTAACATTCACTTTTAGAAAGTGAATTTCTGATCAGTGAATCGTGACTTACCTATGAGCACCTGCCCTTCCACCGCCCTGGTCGCACAGACATCCAGCGACCCAACCAGCGCAAGGTCTTCACCGTCCGCTGATGTCACCCGCAGCTCCTCGGGCGCCAAGGGCACAGTCTCCCACCTACAAAAGGCCGCCTGTTGCAGAATGAGGCGCACATAGGCTTTAAGCCCACACAGTCAGCTACTTTCACCATCAGATCAGCAAGCGGCTTCAAGTTAACAGTAATTACTTGAGTTCCCTCATACTCTCTGGACATGTGGGCTCTTTGATCGTAAACGACTTTCTTCTTCCACAGAAAGAAGGAACGCTTGCAAATCTGGTGAGCCAACAACATGGTTCAGTTTGAAGTGTTAAGTAGATTAGGTAGGCCGTATAAAGTGGATGCGCTATGCGAGGAGACATCTGTTGGTAGAATCTACTGGACATCATCTAGCAGGATCTCACAGATGGCAAAGTCGTGCATGTTTGAATGATTAAGCCCAGCAGCTTTTTACAATGCAGAACGGTGTACTCTCCTTCGGAATCAGCACGCCAATGTGGGCCTCCAAAAATAAGACAACTCTTCCAGCTTTCATACCGCCAGCGACTGCACGCTTCTCACCAGGCACGCCTCTTGCTGCTCCGGCTTGCTCCCATTCTCCCTCAACTCCAGGAGGCGCTCATATTCCTCACTAGCCTTCATCTTCTGATGGAGCTGAAAGACACAAGCGCTGACTTGTCACCATCTGGTTGATGCAGAATAGCAGGAAAGAAGCAACCAACTGATTGCTTCAGACCAGGAAGGCATGTCTTACATATGAACAATAATCATGTCAAGCTAGATTAACTGCGAGGGCAAAGACAAGGAGGACGACACAAGGTGGCTGTCTTGCAGCAAAGCACCTTAGTTTCACCATTCCGCAA
Source organism: Klebsormidium nitens (assembly GCA_000708835.1). Classification (NCBI taxonomy): domain Eukaryota; kingdom Viridiplantae; phylum Streptophyta; class Klebsormidiophyceae; order Klebsormidiales; family Klebsormidiaceae; genus Klebsormidium; species Klebsormidium nitens. The sequence continues at coordinate 26,209 of DF237550.1, forward strand.
GAGCTAAACCCTCGAACATGGACAATCAGTGTGCTCTCACCTTGCCCGCGAAGGCCCTCTCTGGCCGATATGCATAGAAGGAGAGGGCTCGAAGCAAGGCAACTGCGCGTAGCTCTGCATCACTCACTGGCTCTCTGTAGAACGACACGAAGGGCTGTCAGAAGTCGGGACCAATTACGTGTCCTGCGCTTCTGAAGGACATTTATCAGTGGAACTTCACCTTGTTCTGCGTTCCTTCCCCCTGCATTTTGCGCCAGCCCAAAGACAGGAGGGAGCTCAGAAAACAGTTGTATCAAGCTCAAGCAAGTGCTAGTCAAATGTTTGACCTAGTCTCACCGTATCTGTATCTCCAGTTCTGCTTGTTGCAGTTGCTGCGGTCGCTCGGTAGCCTTGAATCTTTGTTGATGGAAGCCCTTCTGTGAAGATTCTGCTGACTTATCCTCACCAATTCTCATTGCAACCCCACTGTCTTCCCTAAGCGCTGCATTAGCAATGAGTCTGCCCCTATGGCCTGCAATATTGACGTCCCTTTGTTCTACAAACCGCCTGGCACTTGACAAGCGCCCCCTTGCATGGTTTGGCCTCGTAGCTCCAAGCACCAGCAAGCTCTGCTTGCAGCAGTCCTGCAGTAGAGCTGCAACACCTGGCCGCATTCCACTGAGTCCATGTAGTTCCTTTTCAGGAGACCTTTGCAAATGCTGCAAGTCAATCGGGGTATGAAGACGCACAATCGAGAGGCTCTGCCCCACCATTGTATGATTTCAAAGTGGGCCAGATGCCGAGTGCAGCAAGCCACCAAACAAAAGCTGACGCCCCTTCCAAAGCCTGCATCAGGTCTGCGGACCTGGTGCCGACGGCTTGCGAGCTAGTATTACTTGGCGTTTGCTTGTTCTACTGCACGGCCCTGGCCCTAGGGGGGGTCATCCTGAGTTATCGACCGAGTTTCACTTCTTCTGCCGCTCTTGTGGACGGCCACAGGAACGGCATTGAGATAGACAACTTCGGGTTCTAAAAGTGCCGTCTCTTAAACCGGCCACTAAACTACCGTACTCAGATCGAGCTTTCGAGCTTTGCAACTTGTTCAAGGATGGACCACACCCCCCCCAACGTCGGCATTTTCAGCTTGCTTCATGTTCAGCTTGCTTTCTCGCACATTGGCCACTTTCCAAGTTCCAGTTTTGTGACAGTGAACTTGAAGCCTGAAGCAGTGAATAGCGAAGGCAAGTTCCAGCTAGAGCCCGAGGGTTTCACGTTCAACTTCAAGGACAGGCCAGCCTTCTGGCCTCCACTATTGCCTTTCTGTCAATTCCCTTCTTCCTCAGCTTCCTAGACGCGAAAGATGGACACCTGCCACTTGCGTCCTACAATCAGGAATTTGAAAATAACAAAAGGGCAAGTCTCAGAATGGCAGCCGCCTGTTCGGCCTGCAGTATGGGCACCAGCTTGCAGCAGCTCTATGCGCTTAAAAAAGCTCGCTGCAGCTCGTTCAGAATTTCGGAAACCCAGATCAGGAGGCTTTGTGACCAATGCTGAAAGCTTTGGACAAGCCTTCGGGAGACACCTCTTTTGCCGTGTTGTAAGAAAGAGGAGGTTTACCACTTGCTGCCAAGCAGATGACCAAAGGGAAGGAACAGACGGTGTAGATTCGAAGGAGTTGATGGACAGCTTGCGCAAAGCAAAAGAGAGGCAGCGCAATATGGCAGTGGTTTTTGAAATTGAAGGGTACGTTGATTTTCAGTGGCATATGCAATGCTGTCATGCTGGTGCCCACTTCCATTGTCAACGGTGTGCTGAATCTGTATCAGTAGAATGCATCCTGAAAGCTGATGAAGTGATAGCCGGACTTCCCAAGTGACGGGCTCTCGAACATTGGCATAGTCAGCAGGACAATGCTGACAATGGCCCTTATTTGTTTCCATCGGCAGGGTTCTGACAGACATCCACAGGCGGGCCAATCGAGAAGCATACAACCTATGTAAGCCTGATGAGAGAGCTGTCTTTCAAGATCTATGGTACCGTATTCATATGCCCGCAGTTCCCGGATCGATCTCCGAAGTTGCCTTTGAAGGCTTGTGCGGCATGCTAACAGCATTGTGATACTGCAGCTTTCAAGGATCTCGACCTAGACTGCGCGAACTGGACGGAGCCCGTCTATAAGGATCTCTACCGGTGAGTGCACGACTCAGAAGCAAGCGACACTAGATTGCCCTTAGCCTCATGATATGACAATCTCATGAGGACCTTTGTTTCTTTCTAAATGGAAGGAACTCCTTGGTGCTCGTCTTTCACACATACGATCGAGTAAGGCGCATGTGGCTGCTTTCCTTTGAGGCGATGCATTCTTGGTCCAATTGCAGAAGCGTTGGAGGGGACGAGGAGCGCATGCTTCAGGTCTTCTTTGATAGGGTGAGTTGTAATCCATTTTCCTGATCGCAAAGTGCTTCTAGTCCTTCCACCAAGTGAGGACTTGATTGTTCAATCCAAAGCGATTCAACCCAGTCTTGTGAAAGAGTATGGAGGAGCCCAGAGAAGGGTTAGCCGAAGGAGGGCACTCTAAATGAAAGTTCCCTTGTTGCTTTCCTACAGATTGGGTGGCCACTTGCAGTGCCCACAAGTGAAAGAAAGACGTTCACCCGGAAATGTCTGGAGATCAAGGTACGTCCTCCTCGACATCCCTGCAGTCGCATGTGCTTTTTTCTACCTCAGACTGAATCACTAAGCAAATGCTTGCTTGACTCAAACGTGCCTCAAATGCGATTAGCCGCATTTTTATGAAATTTGATGGGCAGTTGTAGACTCACAGCTCTGATGGCAGAGCCTGATTCATTGTCTTCGAGGTAGACCCGGGTACTATGCAAAGTGTTCTGCTCTGCTTTTCATACTTTTTGACGGTCTTGCTTTGGAAAAGAGGAGGTCGTCACATAAGCTCAACTGATTGGTCTGTTATGTAACCTTTGAGAGACGATTAAGGGGCTCAAGTTGATCTGTCTGGCTAGTCGATCACCAGCTCTTCCTGCGGAGCTCTGACTTCATCTCGTGTTATATGCTGACTCCGTTTTGGACTATGCAGAAAAAGCACTTAGAAAGCTTCATCGAGGCTGGCCGGCTACCATTACGACCAGGTGTTGCAGAGTAAGCAGAACGCCACCCTGGTCCTAGAGGTCGGTAACTGATGATCTGTTTTTTCTTGTCCATTTTTCTTTCTGCACTCTGCATGACACCGAGTTTCTTGATGACTTGCTCTGTCATCGCCAATATGACGACTTCGCAGGCACCTTCGGTCCTCTGCAAGCTAACCTTCGTGGCATTCAAGCCTTGGTTGCGGCACTCACATCCGGGAGATCTGTCAGGACGTAGATTTCGAAGCAAGGCAGCAATCTAAAGGACTTGTCTTTGCAGGTTCGTCCAGGAGGCGGCGTCGGAAGGGGTCGCGCTAGTCATCCTTGGTGTGTCAAGTCGGATTGGCTACGACGCTACACGGTGCGCTTCTATACCTGCACGCGCTCCATGAGAATCTGATTCAATAAGTAGAATCATGCAAATATTTGCCACTGCGCCCCCCAAAAGTCGGGGTTACGAACATTCCGAGGCAGGGCGTCTCCCTTAACACTACGCTCGGGCACCTTCAAGTCGCACCCAAGATGTTGCACGGCCAATCTGCACTTCGTCAGGTGCGAACTTCACATATGTTGACGATATGTCTTTGTCAAACCTATCGAACACACCGTCGAAAATAACATATTGGGCGCGAGGTTAAGGGGCCCGAGAGACGCGCTCTTTGCGTTGAGCTTGGACGAATTGCTGAGAGGTGTCTGTGCAGGAAGCTCGTGGAGGGGCTAGGCGACGCAGTGCGAGTCCTGTCGGACGAGGACGTGCGCGCGAGCACGTATGCTCAGGTCGCTGCCGGGGAGGGGGCACTGGCCGGCATCGATAACATGCTGGCGCGCCAGCTCGCGGAAGCAGGTCGGGAGAGTTCTGCCTCTTAACCACTGGCACGCGCAGTCGTTCTGCAGGGCCGCCTCTCTTGGTTTCAGAAGCCAGGCGCCGAAAGTGAAGACCTACGGCGTTATTCATTTGGTCATTGTGCAATTCAATCCTTCAAAGCCGAAGCCTGGCGCGATAGGAATCGTATGTTGGGGCGGATGTAGAAACCAACGTTCTGGCTCTCCCTTTCTGCAGTGAATGCCGAAAAGCAGCGCTTAGCGGAGATGGTCGCCGAGAAGCTGAAGCTGACGGTGGACCTAGATACAGGCGGGAAGTGAGTCGCAAGGGACCTCAGTTGCTCTTATCAATTTGTTCTCAAGCTTCCGCTTATTTGGAGGAGAGACAACGAAACGACAGGCGGACACACCTGTGCAGGCCTCAATATCAAGCATGTCGTGAAAGAATTTTCGTACTGGGCCACCTCCATCGGATTCCTTAGTCTTATGGAGAATTTAACTCCGATCTAGTCCTGAAGCGCCCAGGCGTCTCAAAGCCTGCTCAAAATTATTGAGACCGTATGACTGCACCATCCTTCGTGATCCGGAAAGAAGCCTCGGGCTTGCGCTTGCAAGCTCATCTGCATTCTGACAACCCGCACTTCTATTGATGCAGGTCAGAAGAAGCTTTGTTAGCACTTCGAGCGGCGGCGGAATTAGCTGGAACGCCTGTGGGTAAGCAATTGGTCGCGCGGTGTTTGTGAGCAATATCCATTATCGAATACGCCAGTCCCGTCAGCATGCTTGCTCCTCTATCTTGTGCAGTCTATATGTTTCTTCTTATCTGAATCCACTCCTAGCACCCGATATGGATGTATCGGAACAACTCAAATGTTTGACTGCTCGAACAAATTGTAAGAGACTGGACGACAAAAATAAACCCTGCATAATCTTGCCGTCCGCAGGCCGGTGCGTACTGCTAGCTGGGAGTCATGTGGGCGTCCAGGCAGCAGCTCGGATTAGCATGCCGTGCGTCGTGGTGAAAAGCAGGTGGGGTAGATGATCCACACTTCGGGTGTCAAGAAATTCGAACAGTGTCGGACAACTTATTGAATATCATGCCGTGCAGAAGCGTGCAACATGCTGAATCACGATCGTTTCTCCTACGCTCACATCGGGCTTAGAGCTGTACCTCAGGATGGTTATTTTTCCCCTCCGTGCAGCTATACTGCGGGAGCCGAGTTTCCAGGCGCCTTGGCAACATATGGCGATTACGGCATGGGCTCGGGTGTGACCCTAGCAAAGCTTCGCCGTGGTTTAGAGAAGTTCCATTCATAGCACCTAGCTGATTCTGCTAGTTGCTCGCTCCGTGCTGCTAAGTGTTGATACTTTGGAGTAGATCGTGAAATGAATAGCCATAGATCATGTCCTTCAGTTAGATAATGCCGAGGAGACTATATGGCAGTTGTCAATTGCTAGCTAGATTGTGCGCTTTTCACATGGAGCTGGAGAAGCGCTTATAGAAAGTTCGTAGAGATAGAGATTTGGGACAAGGTGGGAAAGGGTCGCTATTTCGATCCATAGGATGACTCTCTTATGGCAATGCGGTCGTTATAAAACAAAGGTAAATGTTGCACTAATTCTCGCGCATGCGCCTAGATCAGCAAAATCAAGGCTAAGTCAATCTAGAGATTGTGCATATGCGAGCATGCGACGGGAATTGCTGAATTGGTCAACTAGTCCGTGCAGAAAGAGAAGCGTGTAGGCTTGCTTGTGACGTGCCGAACGGTGCCGTGCACTGGTCTAATACTCGTGTGCACTGATTGGAAAAGCAGCATGAGCCGCCATGCAACAATCATTTCTGGCCGGCGCGCGCAAGCTACCAGTACCACATGGGTGAGTCCGTTGTACGTACTGGGTGCCAGGCAAAATCGATCGCGTGCACAACAAGCGCAGTGCCGGCGCGGGCGCTCCGTAGACCCGGCATCGCCCGCGCGACATGGTGCTGCACCAGCGCTGCTGTTGCAGATATACGGTCTGTGCGGTCCTGAGGCTATGGGCTGGCCTCAACAACTTTCTATCCATGCAACTCGATCCTGCATCTTCCTCATGCCACGTAGATAGACCCTGTATATACTAGCTTGGCGAAATACAAAACGAGAGTCGCCAAAAACAAGCGAGTCATTATCCAAGCGCACTTGCTAACAATGAAAATGCAGGAGCCGGGTCAAGAAGCTGAGCTTGATCATGCATAGGTACTCCACAATATTATGGGGCTTGAGCGCCGTATGGTTGCTATCGTTTAACAAGCCTGATGAAGACAATCATCATTGCAGGACGGAGTGCGCGAAGACCTTGATGCCGCTAACAAATCAGCTTACTAAGGTGCGTGCTAGCTTGTTGACACGCAAGTTTCATTGAATCAGAGTCAAACGTTTCAGAACCCTGCCGCTGCGACACATCTCAGATCCCGAACGACAAAAGCACATCGACAGCCAAAGGCTTTCTAGCTACAGAGGTCTCCCGTCTCGATTGTACTTTTTGATGCCTTTTCCTTTATCTGACTGGTTTCTCACTGATTCCCACCCTCTGATGCATCTTACATTTCCCGGACCGATGCATATCCTGTACACGGTGGGGAACCCATCCCTTTCTTACACTGACGTCACCCATCCTTTGAACGGCTCGACGTTGCCGCGAGCGAAGAGCTCCACCAGCCCCCACTCCTCCTGCACGTGGCGCGCCCTCGCAGGCCCCATCATTCCGTACAGCCCCCTCACCGGGGCCAGTATTGCCTGGTACGCCGCTGGGATCAGGTGCTCGTACTTGGCCGGTACGAACCGTTCCAGGAACCAGTCGCTGTGCGCTGACGTCACCACACCGTCCACCACCAGCAGCCCGTTCCGAGTGTACGGGTTGAACAGACCGGTGCTGGGCGACATCACCGCTGCTGCCACGTGGCACAGAGCGACGCCACCGGGGGCAGCGGCCCACACGCGCGCGCCCGCGCGCGCGCGCATGGCGGGCACCAGGCGGTGCTCCCCCCACTTGCCACGGCCTTCCGGGGCGACCGGAAGGAAGTGTCCGGGAGTGAGTTTGAGGGTGAGGTTGTCGCCGGGAACCCCACCCGGTGCGCCTGGGCATTGGATGTCCAAGTGTACGTAGTCTGCTGACGTGGCGCTGTCCTGATGGCCGAACAGGTAGACTTCCTCGAAGCGCGCCGCGCCCGTCAGAGGATCCACGCTCCGAATCTTGTCGCCGAGTTGTAATGCGTCCATCCTGTCGCGAAGGAAACGAGTGAAAAATTTCTATTCAAGACGGCAATGAACTTCCCTAGTCGAATCATCGCGATTACGCCAGCTCGTCCCACGATTTCTACAGTTTCTTCTTCAGCGGCCGTCCAAAAGTGTCTGTTTCCTCTGATCGCGTTGATCCAGCAGATAATTGTCACCCTGCTCAGCAAGCTTTTCAGGCTTCATCTTTTCCAAGACTTGGGCAGTACTTTGAGCCAGATTCTGTCATCAAGGATACCAGACCGGGTTTCCGCAATGCTTCTCATGCGTGCGTGCGCTCCTTGCATTTTGACTTCTCCGTCTGCAGAATCTCAACAATGTGTGTCAAAGACAATAAGTGGCAAAGCGGACGATATTTGGGGCAACCGCAAATACATCTCAACTTTTGGATGAGACGATCGAAACTTTCAAATGTCACCATAGACAATCCACAACGGTCTAGACTCCCGGGACAGAAGTTTCGACATTCACCCGCGAACCCGTACTCTCGAACCGTTACATTCGGTTGCAACAATCTGGCGGCCGGCCGAGTGGATGACACTCTGCAGCCAGTCTTTGAAACGTCGAGTGCTCAAAACATGGTTGCTTTGAACACAGAATCCATACTGCGGCCGAACAACGATAGCATCGAAGGACGACGGCTCCCCTACCTCTTGCGCGCACCTCCCTGCATTTCCACGGTCGCGGCCGCGGGGAAACAGCCCGCATTGTTCTTCTCGACCGCGGCTTGGCAGTTGGCCCCCGCCATGATGCCCGCGCCGACGCCGACGAGCACCGCACCGGCGCAGGCCCCGCCGAAGGTCACGACGCAAGCGGCGCCGCCGGCTGAAAGCAAGGTCTGGTGGAGGGTGTTTTGAGAGGTTTTTCGGTGATCGGACTGGCTTCGTTGGGGACGGCGGGTGTCTGAAGAGTCATGACTCCTGTTCATGATTGACATGCCCAAGTTGTGGAATCAGTCGTGCCAACCACTGAGCTGGACGTTTCGACGCATACAGCACCCCCTGATTTTCGTAATACCGGTGCGCCCACAATCCTCTTGATTGGACTTCTTCAAGCTAAACCCCTCACCGACGGTCGCGCCCGCGAGCGCGACGGTTGACCCGACGCAGTTCGCGGTCGCCTGCCCGTCGACTTGGAGGAGCCGCCTGCCGGGCGGAGTGGCCAGGGATCCGAAGGGCGGCAGCTTCAGGCTGGCGTTCAGCGTCCCTATCGCGGTGCGGGCGTCCGCCACCGCGGAGGGGGGGTACTCCACGTACATGTAGCACCCGGGGTCATTCGCCTGGGCGGCACCCGCCGGTTTCACGCGAACGACCGGGTTGCCGAGCTTCCTGCAACGTAGGCTGGCACCAAATTGAAACCAGCAGATATTTGAAGGATGTGCTTTGTGTATGAGCATTGGCGAACGGAGCCCACTTAGAAAGGAGCGACTTATGTCACGCCGCCGTGGCTTCGAAGCGCGCAGGACTCCTGTGCGGAATGGTCTTGAGTGGGGCTCAGCGGGAGATGATGGGATCTGATGGGCTTTCATCTGACATTTCTGTGATCATCGCACTCATGCACCATTGGAAGAGGAAGATAGACGCGGTCGAGGGAAAGGGAATCGGATGACACCCGTGGGGGAACACAATGAAAGTTCCCCAACCATCACGCCGGCAGAACTTGAATTTGTTGAACAAATTATCTGACAGGACTTGAAAGGGGATGAGCTCACAAGATTCAAAAGTGCGCACGCAACGCGTACGAAGACACGAGTGCTGGGAGCTTTCTCTTCCGCTTCCAGCTCTGCAGTCGCAATAGTGATGTAACAGTTGGTCGACAATCTTACTGATACTGGACGGCGGTGTTCGGGGTGAGGCCTGGGATGAGAGGGGTGAGCGTGTCGGCGGCTGGGATCGGGATCGAGAACTGCGACACTGGAGCGTCTTGTACTTCGAGAACTGCCCAGGACGAGGACATGTCGCTGCCCTGAGGGGCTTGCCAGTCGACCGCCTTAGTCTGCAAACAGGAGCAGAAGTTCCTGTCAAGTCTACAGTGGCAAATTAAGACCAATGCATTGCTCCTCGGCTGGCGGCATAGATGTCTACGGCTTCGGGTCATTTTCGTAACCGCAGCTTTCGAAGTATCTACAGGGCTTTTGTAAGTCTGTGATGATAGAATGAGCGCAGAACATTTTTAAAAGCGATGCCCCTGGGTCGGCGGACTCAAAAGCAATCAACACCAGACTCAAATGACAGGGTGTTTTTGATGAGGCCCATCATATACCTTGATTACGCCGGTGCAGGTCGGGTAGTCGAAGCAGAGGTCCGGGGTAGAGGCGTTGTACTCGGCAAGGATCCCCTGGCCATACGTGGGCAGTTCATTTTCGAGCCGATTGAACGCTTGGAGAGCGTCCGGACACGTCAGCTCGGCGAGGACCGCCTGTAGGAACGAAGCGGTGAGCTCATCGGATGAGAATGATGGCAACATGGTGCTTTTGCTGGAAGGACATGTCACGCTTCTTACGAATCATGGGAGGAGAGCCCAGCTGAGTGAGGGTTTGCAGCTTGAAACATTGCAGAATATGCATGCGTTTTCCAGAGAAATGCATCCGTTGATTATGTCTAGACTGTCGTATATCCTTAGCGGAGCGGTCCTGTCTTGGAAGGCTGCTGGATAGAATCAACCTTGGCCCAAGAAGGTAGTAATCAACCTGAAAGAGCCAGATGGATTGACGATCGTTCGAAGCTTGTGAAAGCGTTTCTGGCACAGCGGGGAGGAGATGCAAGTCTGGCTGAATGCGCTGCATTCGGACCCACCTGTACGTCAAATAAGTCCCCGCCTTGGCTCGCCCTCTTCTTGCGCTCCAGCAGGTCCAGGCTGTTTGATGTGGCACCCCGCTTGATGGGTACCACGTTGTGGCTCTGGCAGGCCGCACCCGCCGCAGCCTGCTGCAGCCTCCGAGAGGCAGCTGTACGGAAACGGACACGCCTCATGAAAGAGGGATACTTGAGAGAGACTCACAGGACTCAAGGATCCCTCAAGCTTCGGGCCAATACTCATTGCAAAGAGGAGCTCATCGACCCCCCCTTTACGTGGCGGCAGGATTGGCCGAATAGCTCCATGTTAAACTTCTCAAAACTTTCTCAAAATCTTCCCTACAATGAGTAGTATGCTGGATGATTTCAGACATGCACGTCGTAAAGATGGCATCAGCCTGAGAAACAAAATTTTACCAGATGCCGCTGCCTCCTTGCCAGCTCCCAGCAGCGCCACCAAATACAGTAACACCAGAAGGCATGGCCGTCGAGATCTCGTCATGCCTTCCGTATTGTCCAGCATGTTTGGGATCAAGAGCTTTGGCTCAGCTTTCGTTCCAGCTCCACAAGAAAACTTGCCTTGCAATTGCGTGGGCGCCGGAAAACAGCTAGAACGGGATGGAATTGCTGGAATGATGGAAGAGCAGAATCGATCGACGAAGATCAATGTAATCTTATTCCAAGCATTTGTTATCAGAACTTGCTCGAGATCTGGGGAGAGCCCCTTCACGAAGCCTTCTGGGGAAGTCTCGCGAAAGTAACGGAGCTGAGGAGGGTGGTGTGATGACAACACTTCTGATTTGCGCACCTCGACCGTTCACTGATAGCTGAGGGTCACACAGGTACTGCGAAGGCTTTATGGAGAATGGTTATTTGCAAGCTCACTGGTGTGGTCATCCGTTTGCTATCAAGACGTTGCTGATTTCAGAGAGCTGCGAGGGAATGCTCTTCAACTTCATAATGTAATGTCATAAGATCGAAGAACCAATCAAAGCTTCCTCGAGCCGTGCCTGTCGACATTGGATGAATCGGCTCATGCATGTATGACAGCTGATTGGGCCTGTACATCGACATGGTGCGACTTGGTTGATGCACAAAGTGAGGTGGCCTCTTCGGAAGATAGCCAATAACTAAAACTGCTTTGCCACAAATATATATCTAGTGTATCCTGGACCCAGCAGTGATCTTACTTGCCGCTCAAGGCATCTTTCCAGCTTTTGCTCAGGTCGAAGTGCTCGCGCGGCATGCCATTCTAGATGTATCGGCAGACCGTTTTGAAGCTTCTGCCGCAATCAAAGTCTGGCAACAACCAGAAGCCACCCTACATGCGGACCGGTGCACGGAGTATCATGAGCTCCTTTGAATCTCTCGAGTTACTAAGGCCCCGACCCTGCATTGGAAGCTTTATTTTTCGCTTTTCCCGTCTCGAGGTACCTACGACTTAGCATATCCATTACGAGATTCGAGACATTCAAGATTCGTATAGCTCAGAAGACGTTTCCATCATAGCGGCAGCTCTTCTGATCTGCATGTGCTTCATTGGATTCGAGCAGCCTCCCGCCTCGTGTTCATCAGTGTTGTGCTGGAAGAGACGAAGTAAATAATGCTTGAAAATTCTCACTGGGCTCCCTTAATGCCAGCTGTAAGGGGAAGGATCCAAGGATCATGTGCGCGCATGTTGATTTGAATGTTGACATCATGGAAGAGTCGACGCGAACGAAGAAAAATCCGTCAGACTGGTTAGCTGATTTAACTGAAGGTTGGTCAGGACTTTTAGATAGCTGATTGAAGTCCACTAGGTTGACTAGGCAAGTTTCTGTTCATCGGGTCAACTGAACCTGTCATGCCGCAGTACAGGGTAGTCTCATAGGGTATATTGATCAATATACCTGGAAATTTGAGCCGTTGATTTTGGTTAGTCAGAGAATGTTTCAGAGAAGTCTCGCTTTATGTTGAGGTTTATGTTTAGGCCTATTTAATCTGTAAAATCACCCGGGCACAAACAAAACAAATCCTAACCCAAAGTTAACATGCTTCGGATCCGTACCCACCCTAAACCCCCCAACCAACCCCATTCGTCTCCCGGGCAAGACCTGAAGTAAACATGGCCGATATTGAACAGAAAATAGAGACCACTACAGGTAGGCTCCAGCGCTCTTCGCACCGTGCACTTGTCTTATTTGTCAGTGAATTGATGATCTGCCAAACGTCGCGGATGCAATGAATCGACTTGTGCTTTCCTGAACGGGAATTTCAAGCTGCAGTCGGTCACCAAGAACTTTAGGTTCTCTTGCCAAAAGACTGCTCTTACTAATCGAACAAGGAGTGACAGTTCGGTCGGTCTGCAAGCTTGAAAGGCCGGGAGGAAAAAGTCTGGCTTGCAAAGAACTTCTGCACCTTCTCCATCAGCACCGAAGATGGCGACTGAAGAAGCCATTCGAGAAGTGTAAGTACATGCCTTTGAGATACGAAGCCAAGCAGCGCATGTGCTCGTTGGATGCGAAGGGATTGGGGCCAGAGTCAGTCCTGCATCAGGGAATGAATCACTCAAATGAAACTTCTTAATCTATTTTGCTATGCAAATTCACTACAATCTTCCATCGTTCAGGTCCGAAGGTGATGAGCAGGCTGCTGAGGAGGAGGAAGAAGAAGAAACCTACGAGCCAGTCGACAGACGTGAGCTTCAAAAGTTCATCGTGATGATGCGAATGCCGTGCAGAGGGCACCCTTGTCTGCATCCGTGAAGTCTGCAGCATTTGGTCAGATATCATGACGGACATAAGGCAGCTTTTGAGTGGTGGATTTGCAAATATTGTTTGTTTGTGAAAGGAATCAAGATCAGAATCCGAAGTTTTCATCTGGAAAGATCTTCAGGATTGTTTTTCTTTTGTGTCCTGCAGTACAGGCTCATGGCATCAATGCTGGTAAGCTGTCAGTTCTTCCTTTCCCAACGCCTCAAGCGGCAATATTCACGACCCTCCAGTCCTGAAAATCGTGGTATACAGAGCCTTGAATATCAAGCTCGTCCACTTGATGATTCGTTTGCAAGTACACTTTTGGAGTCTGAAGCTGGTTTTTGTAGCCTTGTTCTTGCATGACGATCTCTTACCGTTTCAAGCATACCACGATCTTACAGGCGACATAAAGAAACTGGTCGAATCGGGCATAGTTAGCTGCAACGGAGTCCGCATGCAGACGAAAAAGGTGAAATGGTTTCGTTGCCGCAAAGGCATCTTGACGTTGAAGATCGATTTGCTGACTTCAATGAATGTCTCAACTCAAGTTGCACATCAGTTGCTCTCAGAAGACTATAAAGTTGCGTGGAAGGCCGAGCTGCTTTTGATCAAATTGACTACTTGAGGTTTCAGAAAAACGGAAATTTTCTGCCTGCAGACGCTCTGCAATATCAAGGGGCTCTCTGAAGCGAAGGTCGACAAAATACTGGAGGCTGTGGATAAAATCATTGTGAGCAAGATTCGACTCTGCACTTGTGCTCCGAAAAATGTGAAGGAAGAAATTGATAAGCTAACAACCAGGATTTGAGCGGAGCAGGTTACCACAGTTTCAGCTCTGGAATGCAGTCTCAAAAGGTCAGGCAATGTGAACTTTACGTAAAGGTGCGACTTGATAAGTCTTGCAAGTTCGGCAAAAAAACATTGAGATATTCAAGGTAGAGAGACAAGCTTGGTCAAATCTTCACTGCAGAATGGTGGGTTCGTTACCGGCAGCGAAGCACTAAACAAGGTAAGACCATTCACTCGAAGCTTCTTCCGAATGATTGGTGACTGAGTCAGGATTCGAGGAGCTAGTGAGGGCTTTCTAAATCCATCACTTTTGGTGTCTAAAACTTTAAGAATTTGAAGATCTAGTAAGCCCTTCCTGGTACCTCAGAGCGGCGTTCACCATATTGATGACTACACTTATCCGACGCAGAGAAAGCAAGTCATCAGAATTACAACCGGTAGTGCTACTCTAGATGAACTCCTGGGGGGCGGCATGGAAACAGCAAGCATTACAGAAGCTTTTGGAGAGTTCAGGTAAGCCGTTCGCCTCAGCTTTCTTGATTGCAGAGGACCTAACAATAACAAAACTACGAACGCTTGTTCTAACTTTAACAAGTCCATCTCGTCCATCATGTTCATCTTGAAAGGGTGAGCTAGTCTGACCAAAAAGCCCACGACATTGAACTTCATCCGAACGCGCATCAGAAACTGCAATTTTTGCATAGAACTCGGCACTCTCTGTCTTTGTTAAAACAAGCTTAAAAGATTTTGCTTCACGTGTCATTTCCAGGACCGGGAAAACACAGATCGCGCATACACTGTGCGTCACCACTCAATTGCCTCGATCTATGAACGGAGGTAAGGACCAATCTTCTTAAGGACAGGATGTTCGTGTTGAATCTTCATCGTGCCAGCTTGCAGATGCTCGTTTCGAGTCAGGTCTCCTAAAACAACTACAACTACAACAACTACGCTCGAGAACCGAATGAATTGTAACATGAGTTCTCCTTTGAAACATGTCTCACGCTTCCAAACTGTTCACTTTTGCAGGACACGGCAAGGTGGCGTACATGTGAGAAGTCTTGCAAGGTCCTCAGTTGCCTGTGCCGTTCTTCTTTGAATGGAAGTCAGTTTCTTCGCTTGGAGAAAGCCAAGTTGAGATAGATTGTAATGTTCTGGAACAATGCACCGAAGAGTTTAAGGAACTCAAAAGAGCCACTACGGCTTGCTTCATGTATCGGACACCAACCAACGTTTGGGATATCGCTTGCAGAGATACTGAAGGTACCTTCCGACCTGAAAGGATCATTCCCATTGCCGAAAGGTTTGGCATGGATCCAAACAGCGTCCTTGAGAATGTAAGTACAAGTCCCGTTCAGAGTCCGCTTGTTAAAGTCAGTCTCGTAATCGCTCGACTGGACGTTACGATTACAACCAAAGCGCAAGTCTTTGAGCTTTGCTATCGTTTCCATCGGCTGAAGTTTCTGAAGCTCAATATGATGAGTTCCTCTGTCCTCTTCAGATCGTTTACGCGCGCGCGTACACACACGAGCACCAGTTCGGTCTTCTCCTTGGACTTGCTGCCAAGATGGCTGAGGAACCATTCAGGCTTCTGATTATCGACAGTATCACAGCCTTGTTCCGGGTCGACTTTACTGGGAGAGGCGAGCTGGCTGAGCGGCAGGTACTAAACCTTGCAATTCTGCTTCCTCGATCTATCAAGCAGCTGAGCGCAGTCTTTGTACGCAAGTTGCATCGATGCTCGAGAGTGCAAACGATCTGCTTGATCCTTCTCACATGCCCTTCCCTCTATCTCTTGAAGCAAGCTTACAGAGACTTTCAAATTGCTTCTGCAGCAAAAGCTCGGACAGATGCTTTCGAGGCTGACAAAGATCGCTGAAGGTAGGAATTTGCTTCCAACTTTAGAAAAGCTCATCAATCGCTTCTACTTCCACTTGCCAATCCTGATAGCTTTGATACATGCTTGGTCCTTTCGCAGCAGGCGCACGCTTATAAATCCCATTCCCACGTGTGCAGAATTCAACGTGGCCGTATATCTCACAAATCAAGGTAAGCAATTCCTACACTGGCTTTTTGCACACATGTCTTGCATCGACTAACTGGACCGTCGATGGGATTATTCATATTGATCTCGAGGCGAGACTCTGATCGCATGGATCGCTCTAAACGCCTTCATACCTGATTATTTTCGAGGCTTTGGTTAACATGGTCGGTAGGCTTTATGTCAGGTTTCGCTCACCTTGTCTTTGTACGTCCAGTGATTGCCGATCCAGGCGGTGGTGCGACATTCGTTGCTGATCCGAAGAAGCCAGCCGGAGGTCACGTGATGGCTCATGCATCCACGACTCGGCTCATGATGAGAAAAGGAAAAGGCGATCAGCGGATCTGCAAGATCTACGACTCGCCAAGTCTTCCAGAGTCCGAATGCACTTTCCAGATTAGTGCAGGCGGAGTTCAAGACGCGAAGGACTAGTTGCTGCCATGTCGGTTGTGACCGTTCGGGTGCAGCAGCATTTGCTGAAGGGACGTGACAAGAAGTGCCATATTTTGAACTTTGGGCACCATTCTGGAGTAATCAAGTTCAATAAGTATAGCTGCATCTTATCCTTGTAATATCGAAGTATAATATCCTGTCCCAGTTGCTTGGAATAGAGTGTCCGACATGGTTCGAATGGGATTGAAAGCCGACTGTTACACGTCAGTGCACCAGTCTTCAATAACCGGAAGAATTCGTTTTCCAACAATGTCTTCCAGCGGCTTACCTGCGTGCAAGAGCCGATGATTTCATGACAGGACTTGGATGTGACAGAGCTTGGATCTGTTTAGGTTGCTGCTCAGACTGGGTTAGGTTTTCAATGGCGACTTCTCGAGCGGGTTGTCAAAGGAAACATAGGATGAATATTCGGGCGGGCTTCTCCCTTATTCGACCGGATGTGATAGCTGCACCAAACGAAGCAGCAAGGGCGGTCGCAGTCAGCGGTTGCTTGAAACCGATCAATTTACAAGGTTTACGCCTATATCGTAGCTGATCGAGGCAACATACTAGACGTTTAATGCAGATGACGACGAGCTGCCACAATGTCTTACATGCGTTAATGAAGTCGGTGCATGCATAAGCTGCCAGCCGCAGAACAGTTTATTGTTGATTGTAAGCAGTAGTGAGATCCCTACAGCTGCCAAGAAAAAATGTTTCTTCGGCCCGGAGCCTGCGAGATTGAATGCTTGACAGGAACGGTGCGAGTCGTAGAAGCAGGCGATGCCTCCGGCCCAGAAAATCTTATCAATGAGTGCGTTCTTGAACGCGTTGCATCGATATTCGTACCAATTCGTATCTCGATCTTATGCAATTTGCCGACGTGTCAACCTGGCATCCCGGTAGCTTAGAGCGCGCGGGGCATGAGTCAGCCGGAGCGCATTTATCATGACTCAAAAAGAATGGCCCCTGGCTTGCTGTTTGAGGTTTTAGCATCACTAGATTTGATTATACGGTTGAGGGAGTTGCAGTACTGTGCACGAGGCAGAGCAATGCTTGAGAAGAAGTGGAGCCAGAGAGCTCCGAGAGAGGTGCGAAAAAACAGTCTGCCCCTGGCAGGGGCTCAGCCTGGGTACGGTACTTGCTGGCGTTCGATATGTCTGTTGTTCATCGTACGAATAACAAAAGCCGCGTGCAAGTCGACGCCTGCCGGCCGTCTACTTCGTCGAATCAACCAGATCAACACCATCAAGGGCTGGGAAAGAATATGAAATGGTTCATGCAGCCAGCTTTTAAAGTACCTAGGTAGCTCGAAGTTGTTATTAATTCAGTTCTCGGGCGAGTCGGGGGAGCTGACCAGTCAACGCCTTGCTGCTTGCAACTTCGACTGATCTCGACTCAGGAGCTCAGCAGCTCATATCCCTTGTCACTTGTGTTGGGCTGCTTGCTTTGAAACAGATTTTGATTGCCCAAAGTGGAGGGACTTACATACCTACGCAGAGTAGATAGCTCCTCTACAATTTCTGGACAGGATGGCGGAGAGCTCCAACAAGCCTGTCGTGTTGATCACAAATGATGATGGTATTGAGGCGCCCGGAATTCTGGCAATTACAGAAGCCCTTGTTGCTGATGGGGCATATGAGATATATGTAGCGGCTCCGGACAGGTCAGTCTTCTTGCTGATGAGGAGTGTGTAGGTCGTCAAGTTTGCAGTCAAAGGTGCTGCTTGGCTGACAGTGATGGCTGGTTGCAGTTGACCTGATTGGAGTGAAAGTGACACATTGCAGTAACCTTTCACCTGCACTAAAAGCAAGGTTCGCATGGGAGTCAAGACTGATCACAGATTCAATCAGAGCTGGAACTGAGCTTCTAGGATGTTGAAAAGACTTTCTTTGCCCTCAGACACAAACAGATTGCATTGATGGATCAGAAACCAACACTTCTCATCTGCAGGGAGCGGTCTGCGATCTCTAATGCAATCACGTTGGAGCCATTAGAGGTGACAGAGCGAGACATTAAGGGTGCCAAAGCATACGGGATATCTGGTGAGAGGCAAATGAAAAAGAAAAGCACAACTTGCTTGATTTCCAGGCTGAAGCCTGTAATGTACTTCTACCCTTCGCACGATATGAGTTGAGTGGCTAAGGCCCCTGAGAAGCTTCCCAACACTGTTCTCTGATAGGCACTCCGGCGGACTGCATCCTCCTTGCCCTGTCTGGGGCGCTATTTACCTGGACGAAGCCAACTCTGGTAAGCAAACCGATTTCAATTGCAGAGTCTCCTTCTGATAAGGTTAGAACTCAACTGAAAGTCAGTCAGATTGTCTTGCCCCGCTATTCAGCACATGTAGAACATAGAGGCATGCCAGTCTTCGATGCCATTACATTGTTAGAAGGGCTTGAGTCTCCTGGAGCAGGTTGCCCATTGAATTGTGTTCTTTCTTTTTGACCCCGTTTTCTCCCCACACGATGATGCCTCCCCTTCTTATGTTCAGGTTGTGAGTGGTATCAATCGAGGGTCCAACTGTGGTCTCCACATGTGAGCTACCTTCCATATGCGGCATCATCTATTATAATGTAGCTTGAATAACTGACGGAGGTCTTTTCCTGTTGGCGGGAAAACGCAAAGCAACTTCTTTCACTTGCTCATGCTGCGCAACCAGTCTGGCACAGATTGGTACCTGCATTATAACTTGTATTCTGGACAGACTTGATAGACTGGACTTTTCGAGTCAGAAACGTTGCGGTAACTGTACTTGATCATGGTCTGACTGCAAGGGATGAGCTCATGCAGAATCTATTCTGGGACGGTGGCTGGTGCACGTGAAGCTCTTATGGGGGGCGTGCCCTCGGTGGCCCTCTCCATGGAAGACAAGTAAGGAGCTTTGTGACTGGTGCGCTGATCGGTAAAGTAGGCCTTAGCTTATAGCAAAAATAATGCCGCTTGAAGGACATCATCAGTTGTATAGGCTGGACTACGTTCCTGTCTGTGTACGCTAGGAACTTCCTTCTGAGACCTGATTCGCAACTCAGAATTTTACCACCATCGAGTGGAGCCTTCAGGGCTCCCAACTCGTGATTGGCCACTGATCACTCCTCTGACTTGCATGGGGCTCAGAAGCTCTTCCATATAGCAGCCATGATTCTCCTTCACGACTTGTATGCACTATCGCTCTTTTGAAGTCCACCTCTTCTGTTTACAGGCCGGTGATGGCTGCTGTAAAGCAGGCTCAGGAAGAGGGAAATCTGAAAGGAGTGAGTGCAGCTTGGGCAGTTAACAGGTGAGCTTGCAAAGGCACCAACAAACGATCTACTCACTTGATTTTCAAACAAGCTGCCGTCTAACCTGTGGGAGCTTGAAGTGCGTGCTCCCTTGGACGCAAAAAGATGCCTTGTGTGCATCAGACGTTCCCTTTGCCTATTTTGGTGCGCGCACTATAAGCGGATTCCCCATAACTTCTCGGATGCTTGTTTGGGCAGCTGAATCAAGCTGGGTTTTGAGTGCAGTCCAGTACAGCGCTTCGAAGCAGCGGCTCAAGCGTGCCTACCGCTCATCAGGGCAGGGGTGCAGGATGCTCTGGCAGGCACGTTTCCAAAAGACGCGCTGCTCAACATCAACGTACCAGAGAGGCCGCTCAATGAGGTGAGCAACACGACAACTTACAGCGGCTTCCTTGATGATGCGTAACTCCGTTGTTTTCATTGAAAGAACGGCGCCGAACGATTGAGTCCGGGTGACGATCATACTTGCGGATTTTCCGTCACGTTATTCCGGGATCTGGTGGACAAACTCGTGAGACCAGAAAGACAACAAGCACACGCGAACAATTCATTGTGATGATGTTTCTTTCTTACAACACGTTTTGAGGTCGAGACGAGTACAGCCCGTCGGTTTCCATACTGGCTTGAACAAGCATCAGATCCGCCGTCCCCACTTTGTTGGGCTCATTGAGTGCCGTACTATCCGATCCTGCAGATAAAGGGCTACAAGCTGACTGTGCAAGGCTCAGAGCGCTACGTGAAGCGGTATGCGGCAATGCCCAACCGCAGGAAGTCCGGGCTGGACATGGCCAAGCAAGGGGGTATGGCTTCCCAGCTGGCGCAGCTCGGCCTAGCGGCGGCCTCAAGGGTAGGATGTCCCGCGGACTGGTTCGTGCCTTTGTTGTCATTCAACGGGGACGAACGACCTCACTCTTGAGGTGCTGTTTGCATGCTGTTCCTTCCAGAGGTGCTGGCTTAAATCCCCTTCCATTGAGTAACGTGGTTCTTGCTCTGTTCGCTTACACTGAAGGGTAATCATTTGCGTTTTGCCGAGTATGACATGCCGATGCTAGACAATCTCCCAACTGGAATAATATCGATTTGTCACGTCGAGAGTGCAAGATTTGTTCCAGAAGGCAACCGTAGTCCCTTCAGATCCTTGAGAAGCTTGTCTCATCGACGATTTCATCAACCAGATCTTACAAACTTCGACTTTCCAGAATGTTGAGTCCTGTCGGCAGTCCGAGGAAGACCGTCTTAAATCGGGCGTTGGATGTGTTTGCACAGGGAGCGGCACGGCGAGCCGCTAATCCGGGAGTCGGGGTCCGCCCGGGGGACAAGGAGGAGGTGGTCTCCGTGGCTGCTGGGTCTTCGGACGCATCGCCAAAGACGATGGAGAAGAAATATTTCCATGCCGAGGTATCTTTCGGAAGATGTATTTTAATTCAGGTCTTGGCAGTCTTGTGTCCTATCTATGTCGCTTATCTCTTGAACCGGGCAAGCCTATGCACGTACTCACGGCACTTGCTTGCGCGTTCGTTTGCACAAATTGTTACGCCCTGGCGGCTTGTGTTGAAATGATTTCAAAGGTTGAGGCTTGCGATTGCCTCTGCACATGGAGACAGGGAGATTCTGTTCGGTGCAGGTCGGAGAACATGTCGGCGGCGTTGATGGCCCAGAGATCGACTCCACAGTGCTCGCCGAGGGATGGGTGAGGTCGCGGGCTGTCGTTGTGCTCACGTCGCATGCTTTTGCAATCATTCAAACGACCAAACCTTTTTCAAGCATTTGATTGTTCTGACATGCGGCTGATGAGACAACACCAACGGACGAAGTAGCTGCATGGGATTCGTTCGCTTATGTACGACGAAGAGATTCCAAGCGTCACTTTTCTTTCTTATATTATTGCAGGTGAGCATTACGCCGGTAGGTCTCGCGACAATTGTGTCAGACGTCGCTCGAAAGTATGCATCTTCGGTTGTTCAAACGGTCGGGAGCATTGGAGGGAGCGACGGGACAGAGCAGCCCAAAAGCTCAGAAAACTTCCAATCAGTACTGTAAGATGGACGCAACAGAAGCTTTCTTGTCCACAGAGATCAAATAGCACGAGCATATGCATATATGTGCAGCTTGCTCGCAAAGGTAGGGTTTGAAGAGCTGAAGTGGTTGCGGCACTTTCAATGGGAAGAGTTAAGGTGCATGCCTGGAGCTTCTCGCTTGCGCCTCTTCCTGGACACTCCCGAGTGGGAGTATAGTGCACGTAAACGAACATAGCGCAAGATGAGGTTACGCCTTGAGAGTCCAAGGTCGGTTTGTCCGGTGACAGCCGCATTTAGGCCATGGTGATAAGCATCTGACAAACCCTGACTTCAACGTGCGGATGACGATGTCGAATCCTCTTATGCATGGGACTCGAAATACATTACATTGATAGAGAGGCGCGTGATAATCATTTGCGCACTAGAAACTGCAAGTGCATCACGCCACATATGCCTTCACTTTCATGCAACGAAAGGATCTTATAGTGAATCCCCTCGTCTGCACGCAGCTGCAACATGATCGCGTCGATCAACCAACCAGGTATTCTGTACCAATATAGACCGGTGATCGCATGCAGAGATCTGGTCCAATTATATGGAGGTGCCGATTTTGAAACACTCTCCATTACATGGCGCGTGTGCATGCGTAAATTTATATATGCATAATTGGACTTGCTCGATCCGAGTCACATGAGCGATCCAGGCCAAGTTTGCGCATGCAAGGGGGCTGAAAACCCCCCCAACACACCGAATTTTTTTTCTC
>DF237549.1:0-14197 GCA_000708835.1 Klebsormidium nitens
TACATCGTGATTGGCATTGAGCTACATTCAGGGTGGAACTTGAATTGGGCCTAAGCGGGGGGGGTGTGGCTCTATCCATGTGACGGTGGTCTGGACTCCCATGCTGGTTAGCGCAAATATATAGCTCTATAGCCCGATTCATGCTTCCTATATAAACGTTTTCGACCAACCGGTCGCCCCTTCAGTCTGGCATGTTTGCTTAATTGGCTACGTGACGAGCTTTCTGGAAGCAGAGGCAGCCGACCGGTCGTCTGAAGTTTTTGAACCTATCAAAGGATTGGCCGACTCCGAGGGGTGTTGCCTACGATTAGCTTTCCCTTACCCTGTTCGAAAGGGTGCAGACTCCGACTGTTCTCTCTTCTCAGGCAATGGTTTTCTCTCCTTCCCGGTCCCACTTCCTGGGTCTGTGCAACTTCTGGTGCGGTTTGCCTCGTCCGATGGAAGCTGTATTTGCTTGGTGTGCACACCGCGGGGGCGTCTTCTGCGTGCATTCTTGTTCAACTGCTCCTGATTGGAGTCTGAGCTGCACTTCGATCAGCGTTCAGATCAGAAAGCGTCCATCCATGTAAGTAAATACACATTACTTACCCGTTTTGAGGACTTCAAAGCCGCAGGTCAGTGACAGACCCCTCTGCAGACTCGCTCGACGCGACTCGCCAGTATCGGGACCCTTCCAGACTTCCGCACCCCCTCCCTGAATCCTCAAATCCTCCACTGTGCGCGCAGACGCGGCTGGCGAAGGCGGGCGCGTGGCGGCCGCGGCTGCTGGCACTGGCGGAGAAACTAGGGCTGGACGGTTTCGAGGAGGACGTGGTAACGCTGCTGGTGGGGTTCACGATCAGCCCCGTGCTGAAGAGCATCCTGGCCGCAAGCGGCTACAACGACATGACCGTCTACCAGATCCTCAACACCTTCTGCGAGACCTTCGAGGAGCAGGTACGGGGGGCTGGGTCTCCGGCCGACGCGTTGGTTGTATCCAGGAAAAGAGCGCTTTTGGACCTGCTTTGCCACCACCTTTGCAGCACACTTGACGATCTGCAGAAATTGCCGCTAAGAAGACCCACTTGTCTGCTTCAAAAATTGGACTCTCTGGTCTCACACGTGTGGTTAAGAAGCGGAGACTGTACCTGTTCGAGCACCTTCGACGGTGCCAAAAGGAGTCTTGGCCTTTGTTTGATTTGTACAAAGTTCTCTTGTAAACCTTCCTGTCTGGTGGTAGAGCGAAAATTGGGGCAGCGTGTAGGGAGGGTGCGATTTTGAAGTATGTTTTGGATCATATCGACAAAATGGTTCGCATTTTGAAAGCTTCTTAGGTACGCGACTGAATAGCGCAGGGGACGCTCATGCCCGCTGAAAGCTGTGACAAGAACGTTGTAGGGGCGGAATGAGAGCATACAAACCTAATCTCGGGAACGTTTTAGATCAAGAGAAAGGGATGGTTCTATTCATCTTATCCCGTCGTGCACATTCCACAGCGTTCTTGACTGGGTGAGTGCGATTGACCACACGTATCCCTCGACATTTGTCATGTCAGCTTCATTGCTGGCCTTCTGACTTCACCTGGCGATCACACCCTAAGGAACATCTTGCCACGTTACCAATAAGTCTGCGCTGGATGGCACCCTTAGCGGAATCTCCGGCTGCCCTGCAGGTCAGCCGGCGGGTGCACTTCTACAAGGCTGCGAAGCTGGTGCAGTCGGGGGTTCTCAAGCTGGGGGAGATCAGCCGCGGCTGGGGCAGGCAAGAAACCAAGCCCACTCTATGCTGCAGCGCATCAAATGAAAGCCGGCCACGGAAACGCTTCTTGTGCTTCTGTTGTGACCTAGCATCCGTTCGTCGAAACCTCTCGCCCAAGAGAAAGTCGGTTCGTGTTATTTCTATGAATTCTTGCGAGCGGGTTCTTCAATCATCGAGATAGGTATGCTTGTGTCTCGGCGCCAAGCAACCCGAGTGAGTCCCTCTACGGTCTGCCCAGTCATGTAAGGGCTTCTCTTGCCTCCTTATTCCGGAATCAAAGTATCACACCTTTTCCGTATTTTCTTGCCCGTGCAGTGACCTGGTGAGCACCCCGGTGGAGGTGGACCGGCGCACGCTCGACTTTGTGGTGGGCCTCGACACGGAGCTCAACGAGCTGGTGGAAGGGAGCCACCTCTACACGCCGCAGGTGAGGCGATACTCCTCAAAAACGGCGCGGACGGCGCTTCCCTTCCATGACTGTCTGCGGGCAGGGACTCTGCATCTCGCTATCGACAGGGCTGCAGCAAGAGCGCTGTCAAAAAGAAGAGTCGCGGAAGGCTGTTAGAGCCCTGGCTGCTGGTTTTGTGGACGCCCCGCTTGCGACATACGGATGTGGCACTGTCTTACAGAAACCCAGAGCGCAACAGCCGACGGTTTCTACGAAACGAGATTCACTGGCTTCTGGTCCACACAGTAATCTGAGAAGCGCTTAGACAGATGCGTGGATGACTCTCACCAGACTGTGGACTATCTCGTTGCTAACCCATTGGGTTATCGCCGCTAACCCGCGGTCATCTCAATGGTGCAGATTACGCTGGATCGCGTGGTGCTACCGAGCGAGCAGAAGGACATGGTGCTCAAGACGCTGAGCAGCTTCGAGGCGTACGCGGAGAAGCGCGCCGAGTACGGCCTGGAGGACACCATCAGCTACGGGGCGGGCCTCGTCATCCTCTTCTGCGGGCCATCGGGCACTGGTGAGGCGGGCCAGCCGGCCAGAAACAAGGCCTTATGTTGAGACTGAACGTCTGTGCCTGATAATGCTGGTGTCCGTGTGAAGGAGTGCACTAAATGCGGAGACGTTTGCTGATAACGTGACCTGCAATACATCTATGGTTGACGATTGTAGTGCCAGAATCGGTTGGCAAAGCTAAGGCCTGACAGGGACTGTCCGAGGAATTTGCAGGTGCCATGCCCGCGAAGTAACCCACACCTCCTTTCGTTTGCTCCCCGTCTCTCGCAAACCTTTGCGTTCTTTCCGTTCCTCGTCTAGCTTAATTTAGAGTTCTAATCGTTTCAAAAAGGTTGTTCTTACCTACCACAAGGACAGACCACAATCCTCTGCTCGTTGCCCTATTGTCCGAGATGAGTCTCAACCGGCGTCCTATTTGCAGACGTTTCTTCTCTTCAAAGCGATAAGTGTCTCCTATTTTAATCCCGTTGCTGACGAACTCCGCGCAACAGACGCTTGGCGATAAACGCTTCAATTTCTCTGCTGACCAGTCTGACGCTTCCTCGGCTGCCCCGTTCCAGGCAAGACCATGACGGTGAACGCTCTTGCGCACCACTTGAAGAAGCGCGTGCTGCTGGTGAACCTGCCGTCACTGGGCGCCGCGCAGGGGGACCTCAACTTCAAGTGGCTCTTCCGGGAAGCCAAGGTCAACGACGCCGTGTGAGCCTCGCTGTTTCTCAGACTTGGTACTTTGGTAGGCGACTGAGTGGTGGAGTATTTCTGCCATTCTTTTGCGGATAGTTGCTTGGCGGCGAACTCTAGTCTCTTGCCCAAACACTTGCGAGTAGTTTCTTGGCGGCAGAGTCTGGTCCTCTGGGAAGCCAAGGTCAACAACGCCTTGCGAGATCGGCAGATTTGTTTTGAATAGGTTGTACCACGCGTCCATATGCGCAAGATGCCTCCTGTCCAGCTGAGATTACCGCTTGAGTCGAGTCAATTGTCGGGCTTTTGGTCCAGCTTTTCGGAGCACGCTTCAATGGTTCGACGGCAGCGGGATTTGGTCTAAATAAGAAAGCTTTCCGGCACCACCAGGTATATATCGATGTTTGACTTTTCCAGCCATGCACAAATTGAAAGCCTGTCCAGTATAAGTGGCGAGCAAAAGGACACCCTTGTATTGTGGGCCTCATCCAGTTGGATGCGCCCTGAACGGTCTGATTGCTTGCAGGCTATTCTTCGACGAATGCGAGAGCGTGTTTGAGACGCGAGAACATGGGAGCAAGCAGGTACATGTCAACCGTTCCGTTCTATTGCAATTCTGACATTGACTGCTAGATTGAATCGCACACTCCACCAAAGCAGTCCTTGTTGCCTATTCATCCATCCACAACACGCCCTTTGTAAGCAAGCTCGCGTGAGACGATTCTAGACACATGATAAATTATACGATATTCAGATCTAGCTCTATCAAGGACAACACAGAGATTCTCCCTGTTGCTCTTTATCCATGTGACTGTACTCATTTGGAGTGAGCATCCTCACTCAGATGCACGTCAAGACTCTTCGCTTGACGGGTCAGGTCTACGCGACCAGCATGATCCAAATTCCTCCCAATAATCGTCACTCGAATTTGTGCCCCCAGGTGAACGTGCTGCTGACGGAGATGGAGCGCCACCGCGGCATCGTGTTCTTGGCGACCAACCGGCCGTACGATCTGGACGAGGCCATGCATCGACGTATCACGCTCGTCGTGGAGTTCACCCCGCCGGACCACCTGCTGCGCGTCGACATCTGGAAGTCGCTCCTGCCGCCCAAGCTGCCGCTCGCGGAGGGCATCGACCTCAAGAAGATTGCGCTCAAGTACGAGGTGAGGAGGACGTTCTCAGTTCCTG
Organism: Klebsormidium nitens; assembly: GCA_000708835.1. Lineage (NCBI taxonomy): Eukaryota > Viridiplantae > Streptophyta > Klebsormidiophyceae > Klebsormidiales > Klebsormidiaceae > Klebsormidium > Klebsormidium nitens. The sequence goes on from DF237549.1 coordinate 4,579, forward strand.
TCGCTAAGAAACTGAGCGTTCTGGTAAATAGGACGGTTTCGCTGTCCCCCGGGTCATCAGGACTTTTGACGCCTGTTCAAAGTGTGGTAGGCAGTAAGGGGCTTGAAAGTATCCATGAAAGGAGATTCACAATCTTATTTCCAGCGCAGCTTGGGCGTGAGCCCCTACTTGTCCTTGGTCGCGAGTCAATCCAATATCATAATTTTCGCAACTCGCGGTATTCTTGCTTCATTCTGCGACGTGCGTCGTGTGTCAGACGTTGAGAGCTGCCGCTTCACGTCGCTTGGTCATTCCGCCATTAAGTGCTTCCGACAAGATACCTCGTGCAGGTCTGTCAAGCAATGTGCCTGCGGACTAGCTCGCTCAAGTCTGTTCAGGACTTTTGTGTCTCCTTCGTTCCCTGCCCAGATATTTTTGACGTGCAAAGTCCCGTTTTTCTTAGCCCCGTTTTTCTCAGCCCGACACGCGTGCCGTCAACTCCCCGCATTCGACATCGTTTTGAAAAGGTTTGTCCCCTTGGAACACCAGGCCCGGGTTCTCATTCCGTCTTCTCGTTTCCCCCCGCAGCTGACGGGCGGCTTCATCAAGAACGCCATCATCTCGTCGCTGCTCCTCGCCATCGGCCGTTCCGCCGATCCGCTCACCGTCACGGAGGCGGACCTCATGGAGGGCTGCCGCCTGCAGCTACGTGGCAGCCTGAGGATGAAGGCGTTCGACCGGCGGGTGGTGCCCAAGTCCGGATTGGACGCACTGGTGGTTTCGGCGGGACTGGAGCAGCAGCTGCAGGAGATTGCGCACTTTGACAAGGCGCGCCAGATCCTGTTCGGGCAGTGGGGCTTCAGCGAGCAGATGCGCGAGCGCCAGGTGGGCGCGCGAGCAGTGTCCAACAAGTGCTATTTGAAAGGGTTTCTAAGGGGACGCAGCGCTCGTGTGAGCTTTGAGGTTCGGATTAAGGATCAAAGTCAACTGTCAGTTCCAGAACAGGGCAGTTGAGCAGATATGAAAGTGAACGCTGGACGTCGTACTGGCCCCCGTTGTGGCGCACACCTTGAACGTCCTTTCAAACGCTGTATGGGGAGAAGCAAAAAGTCTCACCTCCTCGATACAAAGACTTCCTTTGACGTCGGTTGCCTTGGACATTCTTGAGTACGATCAAGCTTCTTCCACGCAGCCTCGACGCCGTGCGAAAGCCGGAGACGGCCGTTCCTTTTCACCTGTCACTACACGTGCGCCTCTCATCAAGCTCTATGCTACTTTTCGTTATATTTCTATTTCAAACGCTCCCGTGCGTGGCCGCAGGGCATCTCGTGTTTGTTCCACGGCCTGCCCGGCACCGGCAAGACCATGGCGGCGGAGTGCCTCGGCTTCGAGATGGGCAAGCCCATCAAGTTCGTCAACTGCGCGGAGCTCGTCAACAAGTATGTCGGAGAGACCGGCAAGAACATCGAAAAGGTCAGCGCTTGCCGCTGACTGTGCTCACAGCCTCAGGCTCTCTTTGCCCACAACTCTGAAAAGCTCCTCTCGCAACCTTTCCGACCACTAGATTGCATTGTACGGAGTTTATACGGTATCTACGCTGGTTTCCGGGAAAATAATACGGAGTCTTTCGGAACGTTCTGTCCTGAGTCGAGATCAGGGCTTCGTTTGTGGTCATCGGAGAAGGCCCGCACTGGGTGCCTACAATTCTGAAGGCGGTCTTTGAGACTGGTGGTTGTCGCAGCAAGCGTGCTGCTTAAAAGCGGATCCTGCCTTTCGAAAGGCTTCCAAAAAGACGGCAATGGACCTCACCCTTGCGTGCGTTTCACAAATCTAAGGCAGAGCTGTCATATGGTGCTTACCTTTGATGGCTTGGTCGAGCATCCTTACTCGACCGGTCCCCGTTTCGAAGAACCCTCCTCACGAATGCTTCTCATACTTCCTCCCGAATATAGAGCCTTTCCAGCAAGGTGCCCTTTCAGGAGACGGGGGGATCCTAGAAGCAAGGTAACCGCTATGATAAGTTAGATCAAGTCTGAAACACGCGTAGCAACACTAAATTTCAAAACATTCAACGTCGACTAATTCTGAGGCCTCCCTTGCGCCACAAGACGGGCAACTTGCTCGAGTCGCGCTGTAAGTTCATCATTGCTCGTCCGCAGGTGTTTGAGGAGGCCAAGATGCTGGACGCTCTGCTGGTGTTCGACGAGGCGGAGGGCCTGTTCGGCGCGCGCCACGCGGCCGACACGGGCAGCGCGGCGCGGTATGCCAACATGGACGTCGGCCTGCAGCTGCACCACCTGGAGCGATTCCCGGGCGCGCTCGTGCTCATCACCAACACCATCGACAACATCGACAAGGTGGGGGCGGGGAAGAAAGAGAAGACTTGAGTTCTGGAGTAGTGACATTTAGGAATAGTAAAGTTTGCCAGCCTGGGGTGGATAGTGCTGGTGGCGGGGCTATTTTGGGTGAGTACGGCTACGGAGCAGGAATATTGGAGTTGGGCTTCTTGTTTTGGGTCAGACGATGACTATTTCCAGACCTTCTGTTCATGAACTGTAGAGTTTTATCGAAAAGGCCAGACGCTTACTTTGCACTTTCGTCTGTGCTCCCAGCTTCTTCTGTCGATGTTCTAGCCGACGTGCTGTGCTAGTGATCGGCTCTGCCGCTTCGCAAGATTAGAAGGGTAGAGGCCCGAAGTGTTTGGTGCCTCTCGTTCATGAGCCCGCGCGTAAGAGCTCAAGTCCTCGAAGCGTCCGGCTCTTTCCTCCTTACAGGGCGAGCGTGCGGGTGTCAGCCGACCCCTGAGTTGATCACCACTTGAGGGTACTTAGCATGTTGAAGCGAGGCTTCCATGGTCGTACCGCACTTCGCAATTCATGCAAACGTGAGCATTATAGGGAGGATTACCACGACGCTTGCCGTAAGTCTGCACACAGAGGTCGCCTTCCGATGCCCTGACCTCGTGCTTCTGTACGTCTTCTGCAGGCCTTCTTCCGGCGCATCAAGTTCGTGCTCGAGTTCGAGAGCCCCGACGCCAAGCTGCGCGCCAAGCTGTGGAAGTCCATGATCCCGGACAAGGTACGTGGCCCCTCGCACTCTTTTCAGGCCTCCGTGGGCGTCTTGGTTCCTCTTGCCAAGATTGGATATACCCCGGTTCTGTCTTGAAAAAGGCTTCAGGTTCTGCCAGCGCGATGGAGCAGATTGTGTTCAAACCGTTGCTTGGTCATTATGGCCCTGCCGCAGTTGCTCGTCGAGTTTCGTCGTTATCTTGCGTCCGTGGGTATTGAAAAACGCTTTGAAGGTATGAGGCCGTCCCGTACCCGGCGCCGCACGCGTGGTCAGGCCATACTAAAGTGCTGCAGCTGGTCTGCTGCGGCAGGGGATATCGACGATGTTAACTCAACTTTTCTCCTCCATTGACTTTGTAAGCAATGTCTTGCACCCCCGAGCCCGCTCTATGGAGCAGATTTCGGCTCCCCACATTTCCGTGTCTGACCCTCCCCGTCACGCGCTTAGGTACCCGTGGAAGGGACGATCGATTACGACCTGCTGGGGCAGCGGTTCGAGTACGCGGGCGGCAGCATCGCGAGCGCGGTGTTCCGGGCGGCGGCGCGCGCGGCGCTGCGCGTGGACGGGAGCATGAAGCTCAAGATGGATGACCTGCTGACGGCAGCCGAGGAGGAGACCAAGAAGACGGGCGAGAACGGGGTCAAGCACAAGTCCATGTTCCTGTAGGGCGTGACAGTCAGAGGCTACTGAGGTGCCGGGCGAGATCTGGAAAGCAGAGAGTGCTTGTGTGTGTGATCTGGGAACAGTGTATTTTAGTAGAGGCGAAATAGGCTTTGCGAAACCTTCGAGAAAGTGGCCTCAGAGAAGAGATGGTCCGCATTCCGAAGGAGAAGAGACAATAGGAGGCGAAAGTGATCCAAAGCAGATTGTCGATGATCATAAAGAGAGCAGTAGTCGCCTGGCTATGCAGCCCGCGCCATCATGCATCAGCAGTTACTGAGTGCGGGACTCGACCACGGAACAGTGTCTCTGACAAGCCAAGATGCTGGTACGTACCATAAGTGTTTGTTCGAGTTACGATGCAAGTAGAGGTAGCGGTGCACCGCCCACAGGAAGTAAAGTAGCCCATTGCAAGCCCACAGGAAATAAAGTAGCCCATTGCAAAACATGCAGTGCGTTCAAATCGTCAAAGACGGTCGAGATCATTTCTGTCGATAATATACCTTGATATGTAGAGGACATTGATTTCACAACGCAGCGTGCACACACGGTCGCTCGGCCATGATCTTGCACACGTGCAGTGCTGGCGTTCTTTCAAAGGTTGCTGAGCTAGATCAAGTCCGTGGCCTGAGGCCAGTTTCAATGCCAGAATATGAGTCATGGAAAGTCTTTCACATGCGATCGAAACCAACAGGCTGCCAGAATTAAATGCGGACATGGCACAAACCACGTTTGAAGTCTAGTATCATGAGTAGGAGTCATTGGCGGGTTAGCTATGCCGATCGGGCTAGCTATCATATGACGAGGCCACGATGCTACAGTCATTGAGTCACGATGATTGGCCCACGCCGCGCAGATTAGGCCGGCACAGTTAGATATAACAGTCCAATTTTAGTGACACTGTTCGTGTCCCCGACGGTGTCAGACCATGTACATTCAATGTTGACACCGTTCTAACCGAGTCCAACGAGCCTGCTCGACGATCGAAGATCTGACTTGGCTCACTCGTTTATCTCCGACTTGAAATACTCTGAATCTCCGGCGTACGTATCCAGTACTCTTGACTTGGGCCATACGTAAGCAACAGTAAGAGGCTGGATTTCGCACACCGGACCGACTTCCTGTCACTAGCTCGTCACCGTACGCAATTCAGGATGCATACTTGGCTACACATTGACTCACACTTCACATAGCCCGCATGAACTTCGGAAGATGGCTACTAATGGTGAGTCCGACTAGGTGTCCTAATTCCAGCTACTAAGCGGATTACTACGGCCTTCGAGGAAAGCTCTAGAAAGCCTCTAGCTGTGTACGCTTAGTGTACTAAGCGTACGGTAGATTTACGCCCCAATTACAATTATTAGCTGCTAGATCACGGAATCCAGAGTCTTTGTACAACATCAGCACTGGTGGTCTGGTGGCAAGAACCTTGATGGCAAAGCTTTGATTGGACCTGGTTGAGTTCCGGACGACTCTACTTGATATCACCACAGACAGCCTCTTGATGACTCCACCTAGCCTTCGTGTTGCATTTATAAGATGGACTAAAAACAAACCTAGATTGAAGCTACAAAACCGCCAGCTTACAATACTACGTAAACTTGGCACCAACTTTGCCCACGTCACCTTTTGACCGTATTATTTACCAGAAGACCCTTTCAAACTCGGCAATCTGGAGACAACTAGAAGTGCTCCTGATGGAAATCGAAGGAGGTGCTACCCGCCGTCGCACTATGCTTAATGCATAGATTCTGAAGAGCGGCAGCAACGAGCTTTGCGCCGCAGAAGAAGACGCCTGCAAGAAGAATGGGTGCCGGCGCCGGGTTAACTTCAATCGATGAGGGGTCGGACCGAAGGCATGGAGTTTGTTTCAAAGTTGTTGAAAGCTCCAAATTCCACAACATTCTTTTCGTCGGTGTCGAACGATCCGGCTACAAGCTCAAAGAACGAATCATGGGGTTGCCGGATCCCCCATGGTCGCCCCGTTAGAAGTCAACCCGTTGTAAGCTCCCGAAGGGACCTGGTATCTGGAAAACCGTACTCCCTGAGTGGATCAACGATAAGCTTATAGATGCTAAGCTGATGAATGCATCGAACTTCTTCTTCCAACCCCATTTGGCGCTCACTGTAGCTTGGACTCAAATCAGTCGGCTTCGAATGAAAACATTTGTTGTAGTGGATTCGTGGTTCCTTTGACGTCGACTTCGTGAGTGGAGCAGAAAGGACAAGCAGGCGTCCCCCTCGAATGACCTCCTCATTGGCGATGAAAGGTCCTCTCATTCTGAACGCTTTAAATCAGTCGTGCACACCTTCTTATCCGCTAGAAGCATCCTGTCTTCTGATTCATATCTTTTGGACACGTTTTCAACTGCTAGCTTTCAATGACGTCACACACTGAGGCTGTGAAAACCCGCTCACCTATTTTGGTGTCTGGATGCGCAGCCTTTGTCTGCTCCAGGATGTAGTCGAAGTCTGGCCGGCCCTTGTGACTTGCAAACTGCAGCGGCAGAAAATTGACGTCAGAAAACGATATGATTCTATAACCGAGGGCCCCCTGATCATGTTCAACAGCTGCAAATGCTTGTGTTTCTTCAGCATTACCTGCATATCTTGGAAGCTCCCGTCAAGTCAAAAAACTGACGCTGCAAAACGAGCGTTTGGCCGCGCTGCTGCTACGGCCTTATCGTACAGTACGAGTAAAGACAAAAGAAACAAATACCAAGACAATGCCACACCGAGTCCAATGTAAACTCCCCAAGTTGATGAATCGACCGCTTCTGAAGAGTGTATAGTTGGGTCGTAGAAAAGCCTGCAACAGCCAAACCAGGCGCACCATCGCAAATCACGCGACTTTCATACCGACTGGTTCGGAACGGTATCGATGAAAACCAGGCGACAGACCAAACCAAGCAGACTCAACCTCTACTGGCTCTTAGAGAACAATGAAGCAAGCTTCTAGAAAGGCAGCGAGGGCCGTACCAGCACTTCCGTGTTCTTCTGCTGCTTCTGCAACCGGGCGATGCTCTCGATCCGGGAGAAGCTCGTCAGACTGAACGTCTCCGCCTCTTCGCGCTCGGGCTGGTCGAAGACAGCGTCCATCACACGTTCCAAGCGAGTGGAGGCCCGCCTCAAAAGAGTGGGCCGGGCCACGCCAGTGCTGACGTCATGCGCCGTCTTTATCACGTCGCCCTCCGCCACGTCATCCGGGACCAACGGCCAGCCGTCGTCCCCCATGCGCAGCTGCTTGCCCGACAGGATGCGGTCCAACCGGTTGTGAAAGGACGGGTTCGAACTCGACGTCAGCCGGTTGAGCGGGAATGGTTCTGCCCATTGGTCGGCTTCGGGGTTGCTGGGGGGGGGTGCTTTTCCCTGGTTGGAGCTCATTCGCTGAAGCTCCTGGGTGAAACTCAGGGAGGGGGTTCGGACGAGCGACTTGCTGGCGAACCAGGTCGAGTTGGGGTGGTTGGCCCTGCTCGGGACGTGCCGCAGAGTTTTGCTCCGCAGCGAATCGTGGATGTTGAGGTCCAGGCTCCCGTCCTGTTCGGGGAAAAACCGGAAAGCGTGTCAGAAATCCCTTCCTGGTACTGCAGCCAAGACTTCAGGACAGCTGTGAACAGGAGCGGAAACCGCAGGAAAAAGCAAAAGTGGTTCTGGCAGCTGTAGGCTCAAAGTCTTATCAAGATGATCTGTTGCTGCGCCTACCTACATATTGACTCAAGGCACAGGAGCACTCATTTCTGCCAATAACGGCAGGTTGTATCTTGAGAGCTAGCGCCCGCTTGATATATACCAAACTGATTCCAGACTGCCCCAGTACTAGACCAAGACCATCGACGAGAGCAAGACACGTAAAGAAGATCGAAGCCTATTGCAGGTCCCGGATCAGCACGTAAACGAAACAAGACTTGTCTTTATCAGCAATCTGCAGTGAATACAAAGCAGGAGCATGATTCCGGTCAGACGTGGTCTGACGTCATCCTTCGAGAGGAGAAGATCAACTCCATGCATTCCGTGAGAGTTCACGGGACTTCAATCACGGAAGCGAACCCTGTTCTGATCATTGTGCGCGGTAAAAAGCTGCCACAAAGGAAGGCGTGGTGGACGCTCCAACAAGCCCTCAAACGGTGCGAGATTCTCAAGGCCAGTACTGCAGAGAAGACTGCCAAGAGGGTAGTAAGCAAACTGCTGATCTTTTGAAACGAGTGGAGAACGGTTCGCTCGTCACCTGATCGTCAAAGTCTGCGACGTGTTGCGTCAGCCAGTCGAAGGTCCGCTTGTCCCGGGTGGTCCAGTGAAGGTACACTTTCTCCACTTCAGTCAGCTTATCGACCCGCTTCTGTTCCAAGTTCACCTGCGTTCGTGCGTAGCAACTATTTACCATTTGGTTCCGACTGACTGTAGCCAAAGGAGCTCTGTAAAGACGTTTGGCCTATCCTCAACCGCACTCTGAAACAAAATGGGGGCCGGGCTCACACCATCTGACAGCCCCAACGCATTCCAGGCGCTAAAGTAAAGGAGTGCCAAAAAGGAGCTCCCTTGGCTCCCATGTCAAGCTTCATGGTCAAATCCGTCTGGTTTTCGCCCATCAAGATTCTCCTGGTAGAGAATTTTGTTGAAGAGTCTCCTTAGTGAGTTTCAGTCGCATCCTAAAATCTGGTTTAAGGAAAGCGGCACTACTAGGCCAATGCATCTTCAACCAACACTTGAGAACCCGAAAGGTGATAAACGAAGAGCTTGCGTGATTTCAAACCACGTGGAAGACCCACTTTCTAAGAAAGACAAGTCGTGAATTATAGTCGAGTCGTATTCAAAGGGCCTATTAAAGTCCAACTGGCCAGGAGAGTCTGAGAAAAGACTAGGGGAGCAGACGGGTGGCTTACGTCATCCCTGGCCTTGATGCTGTGAAGAAGGTCCCTGAGGATGCTGGCGAAAGGGGTCAGCCCGATGCCGGTCCCAATCAGAACCACGACTTTGTACTTGTAAAAGTCTTGGGCAGGAGCTCCGAAGGGACCGTCCAGTCTCAGGGCCGGGAACCGTAGGCGGAAAGTCATTCCCCGCTCTAGTTTGCCCGGCCGAGAAGCCGGATCAAAGCCCCCGGGAACAAGGTCGTCGACGGACATGGCCGGCGGTGCATCGGAGTCGACCTCGATGGTCTTGTGACTGGGAGGAGGGTCGGCAGGGGAATTCATGGCTTCGTCGAGGCGCTGTACAAGAAAAAATGTGCGTTAGCAAAAGTCGCGCGGATGGTGCCAGGCCCTGGACTGTCATTGGTCTTACGGAATGCAAACTAGAATTGTGAATGGGGTTATCCAGTGAGCTCAGGATGATGTCGTGTACTTCCTCAACAGAAACTGGGCAGTTCAGGGTTGCCAACAAAACCCATTGGTTGGTCTGAAAGATGGGTCGATCTAAAGGACGCCTCCGACTTTTTGGGCTGAGGTCGGCTCTCAAATGATGTAATCACGCGTTTGTGAGTGCAGACAGTACATTCAGCACACGTCATTCATACAATGTCAGTCCCTGGCAGACAGGTCCGGAAGTCCAGTCAGCTTCAGAGCATTGAGACGCTGCTTAGACAAACATTCCAAATTGACCAGATCCAATGTGGATTCTTCTTACAAGAAATAGGGCCTTGCGGTTTTGCTGAGGTTTAGAACCGCCCAAGAAGTCAGAGAGGGCAGAGCTTCTGAGAGGATTGAGAAGCGTTTGATTCATACAATAATCCTTACAGGCACCAGTTCGTCAGCAAGAAATATAAACGAGATTGTAAATGAGCAACATCTGACGCATCTCAATCCAATTTATCCCGGGTCCGTGCAGACCGTTCACACCGTTGGGTTTTTCAGCTTACCTTCTTGAACGTGTCGAAGAATGCCTTCGTCCAGTCTCCGCTTACTTTGATGTGCACGCT